>VZRI01010963.1:119428-142117 GCA_013397515.1 Upupa epops | reverse complement strand
GAGTGCCCGCACAGCCTCAGGAGAGATCCATAGGCCAGAGCCGGGACCAGCCACCCCGGAGGCGCTCAGGGTACAGCGGGTCCCGCGAGGCGGTGACCCTGTCCCGGCTCCGGTGCAAAGGGCAGCCGATTGCCCGCTGTCTGTGGCGGGGACTAAGCCCTGGGGACCGTGTTCGACTCGTAGAACCCCTGTGTGGTCCTGGACGGAAGAACGCGGGGCTGTGGACGGCGAGGGAGCCCCGCAGTGACACCGTGTCACCACCACTGCCGGGAGGTCATGTCCCGGTGCGTGAATTGAGCTGGGCACGACAGAAGCCTCCCCGTTCCCCGCCGGCAGGTGCCCGGGCGGGGTCAGTGGCCGCCACACAGCCCGCACGTTCCGGTCCAGCCGGTGTTTCCGGGAAGGGAAGCGGGGTGCTTCCGGTTGGGACGGAGCGGGGGGCGGAAGTGACGGCGGGGTTTGTTGACAGCGGAGGCCGTGGCGGGGGGGAGCAGCCCCAGCAATTCGCGGACCCCCTGCCCGTCCCGGGGAGCGGCGCCGGGACCAGCCGCGACTCCCGCCTCCCCCCGTTCCGCCGCGCCGGACGGGGCCTGGCGCCAGGTGAGTCCCGCTGTGTCCCAGTGTCCCCCGGGTCCCACTCCCCGCTCCAACCCGCGGCGCTTACCCTGCCCGAGGCACCGAGGGGCAGCGCTGATCCCCCGGTCCCGCCGAACCGCAGTCCCCAGCATCGCCGCCCGGTGCCCTCTAACGCAATCTCCGCCCTCTCCCTGGGGGCTACCGGGAGCTGCCGAGCTTTGCCGGGCACGGCCTGGGCCGCGCAGTCCGTCCCCCGGCTGGTGACCTCTGAGTGCCCGGGGGGGTCGGCAGAGCGAGGGCAGGTTCGGGTTTGTGCCCAGATCCGCTTGCAGCCGGTGGAGGGACTCGCAGCGCTGTCAGGGACCGTCGTGGTGCCCCGGGAATGGTGACCCAGGGGCTGACGGGGGTCCCCCGGGGAAGAACCCCCCGTGATCTTCTGTCATCAGAGAGAGCGGGTGCATTGCAGGTACAAAGAGAATCGCGTTTTCCGACCAGCCCCAGTGTCTTCATTGCCGTGTGGGGCTCGGCAGGCCAGAAAGTTTGGGAATTACAGCCTTGGCTGGGCTACAGAACAGTTGGGTCGGCTCCCACCTCTGTTCCCTTGCTCTGCTTGTGGCTGGGAGGTTGGAACTAGATGGTGTTTGAGATCCCTTCCAACCCAAACCATTGGGTGATTCTGTGATTCCATGATATTTCTCCGCACATGCTGCGACAACCCATCAATTAATAAAAACATGGTGATTTTTGGCTGCAAGATGCCAGCTGAAATGACAGTGCAGTTTCCCTTCAAGTAGTGACTTCTGCCAGGCTCTGTGTTTGTGTTCAATTTGTGATTCTAAAGTCATCGTGATCAGTTCATATCCAGTGCATGGTGTTCACCCTCAGACGAGTCCCTGATGCTGGAAGAGTCAGCTTTGCCAATCATTTTTTGTAGGGACAGCATAAACGTTATGTCGTTGGCGAGGAGCCATGGTGAGTCAGGTTTGGCTTTGGGCAGCTGCCTGGAGAGAAAGAGAGACTGGGAGAGAAGATGGCTCTGAAGTCCAAGGTAGAGGATATTGGCACGGGCAGCCCCAGGAGTGCCAGTTGCATCTCAAGCGTCACATGCTGGCACATCCTGAAGTACTGTAACAGTACAGTTGTCGCCAACAAGCAGGAATTGTCAGAGGCTGGAAGGCTGGGGGTGAGGGAAGAGCAAAGAGACTTGTACTGTGGGTTCCTTTGGGTCCAGGAATGGTCGGAGGCTGCTTTTGGGAATAGCTGGATGGGCTAGTCTCTCCAAAGGACTTAACTCCTTTGTGCATTAAGATGGAAGCAGATCTGGAGAAATCAATAAGAAAAACCATTGGCAGCTGGAGTTTTAATCACTTTTCCATTCCTGCACTAGAGTTTTCAGCATGTTTTATATTTCTGCCTTTAGCCCTTCAAAACCCAACTGCCCCCAGTGAGTGTGCTGGGCAGGCAGCTCCCTCATCTGTCAGTGGAAGTGCCTGAGCATCATGGTTTGCCTAACGTTAATGATTTGTCAGCATCTCTAGATCTTTTATTTTTGTTAATGCTGAGCTTATAACTAGAGACAGCAGTGATTGGTGCAGCTATTAACAGTCTCTCTCTGTCTTCTCCTGCCCATATGTCATATCTTGAGGCAAACTGAGGAGGGAGAGACTGGCTTGTATCATGTCCTGCATGAAAGGTCACAACAGCAGCTCTGGGCAGTACTCCGATACCCTCAATAAATCATGAGGATGAATGCTTTACTTTGCTGTTATTTTACTGGGATGGTTTAACCACTGTTCTCGCTATTAACTTAATGGGATTTTGTTGGGGGATCACGGGGAGCTCAGAAGTTAAAGGGCAGCTGATTTCTCCAGGGCTGGGATCAACCAGCTACATTGTGCTGGGCTCAGCAGAGGGGAACAGAGAATTGTCAGAGCCACAGGAAGGCAGTCCTTGCCCTTTAGTGCTCTAAGCTGCTTGGACAAGTCCCAAGCACTGGCCGTTTCCAGCTGCACGTGATAATAGATTGTCAATGGGAATTTGTTTTCGAGTTCTCTGGCCATTGGTAGTAAACAGTGGAAGAACACTGGCTGCAGGAACCTCCTGTCTGATGGCACTGGGGAACTGGTAGGGACAGCAGAACATGTTTCCCGACTGGCTCAGATCTTCCTGTTGATCTTGCCTTTCTGGAAAGATTCTGTCAAGGAGGCTTCAGGCAAAATCTGCGAGAGGGACTTGTTCTGGAGATGAAGTGCTTCATATCCAAAGCAGGCACAGTGCAGAGTGCAGGATGGTTTCCTCCCACCTACATTTCCTGAGCCAGACCTCACAGTGAGTGAGAGGGTACTCTGTGCTCAGAGGCACATTTCACCCTTGAGTTCTCTCCTGGCTTAGCTACAAAAGAGAGGGTTGTAGATTTCCTTCGTTTTCAAGACCCACTGTTTTACCAATTGTAGTTTGCACTGTGTGCATCTCAAAGGTCTCAGAGCTGTCATGGAACCCTTGAAAATTCACAGTTTTATGTTATTATGACCCCAGCTCAGGACTCAGCATCCCTTTGCACCCTTTAGACTGTCAGGATGTCAAGTACAAATGTGATTGTCAAAGTTTTGGGTTTGGTTTTTAACTCGGCATCTGCGTTTGCCTCCAGATATTTTACATTTTGAGCCAAAATCAGTAGGAAACATGAGGCCTTGACTGCAAGGGCTGTTGAAAGTTGTAGGTCAGAACACAGTGGATCAGAAGAATTTGGGGGTTGGACCATGATCCTAAGTTGTTGGCAGATACAGTTGCCAGAGATGCTTACAGGAAGGAGAAACCTCCAACTAGATCAAAGCCAAAAGACAAGTCCAGCTTCAGTGCCTGGTTCAGCCAGGAAGGTTTTGTCCACTTACAGAATGAGATTTCACCCAGGCAGACCAGTCCTGGGTGGCCATACAGCAGCACTCTTTTCTCATTGCTGAGTGAGGAGCAATTCTCCCAGCCTCCACTTACTCTTTGAGAGGCTCCTTTCTGTGTTGGGTTCATTCCTTGGCCAACTCTTTGTTTCTCAGCACACTGTTGGATAAAGAGTTAATGAAACTGTAGAAAGCAAGTACAGAGCTTTGATTTCCAACTTGTGTTACCCTCAAACCCATTCTGTAGCACAGGGAGGAATCAGGAGACTGGGAACCTGGGCTGTGAGCAGGCTCAGTCACAGGTGTGCCCCTGTCACCCCAGAACCATTGGAAAGGTTACCTTGTCCACAGCTTTATGTGATCCTTCGTATGGGTGTCATCACCTAGGCAGTGGCTAGGCAGGGCATCTGAAACAGGAGGAAGGAGGGTGCCTGATCCACCTCAGTTTTGGGGATAGAGATTCTGGTGAGGAAAGAGAGTTGAACACTAATGCCTTGTACTGATACTACAGGAAAAAAGGAAGGAGAGAGAAGCAGAGGCTTGAGAGAACCAGAGAGCTGGAGGCACATAGAAGTGTCCTGAACTTTGCAGCTGCAGGATAAAGATGTCAGAAACAGGATACAGTAAGGGATGCTTTGCAGTAAGTTCCCCAGCAATGGCTGTGATACAGAGAATACCTGGTTATTGAGAGAGTAGTATTGATGAGACACAGGTATTAGTTTAAAAATAAACCTTTTAACACAGTTTGTGTGTGTGTATGGAAATGCACAGAAGAGTTCACAGTAGGGTCACTTCTAATGTGATTTGACCCTTTGCAAGTGAAATAGATCGTTGGTCTTCGAAGGCTGTCAAGGCTCCAGCAAGCTCCTCATTCAGTGCCAGTGAGCAAGTCCTAATATTAGAGCCATGAGATTGTTTCAAGTAAGAAAGCAGACAGGAATAGCTTTACCCCAGTTGTCAGCCTCGCCCATCCTTCTTAATCCTGTACTAAAAATGAAGAGAACAGTGTCTGCCTTTTAGCAGGTCAGATGCTCATACCTTTTCATAGCAGATTTGAAATGGTGTGGGTGAACACTCAGAGAGACCTGCACGTATCGATGGCCAGCACAGGCACAAACCTTCCTTTACACCACACTCCAAGGGAAGCCAAACCAGTCCCTATATTTCCCTTTGGCTTCTGAGCCACCCACCTCTTTAGTCCAGGGACCTACATGTAGCTTCAGGCTTGGCACTGCAGAGAAACATTCATCTCAAACATGAAACTTCACTTGGAATGGTGGCAAACAAATTACAGGCACAAGATATGGGGCCACCAGATCCTGCTGAGGCCATACAAAGGATTGTCCCAACAGCAAAGTTGCTGATGGTTTATCCAGCCCACTCTGAAGACAACCAAGCACTGTGGTTTCTACCACTTCCCTTGCAGAGGGCCTTTGTCAGCTAGATAACTCCTGTGATGAGGAAACATTTCTGGGCTGCATAGCCTTGTTTCCAAACACGTTTCATGTTAACTCCTTCCCACAGTGACCCTGGGGATAGGGATACCAAGGAATACAGGGCACAGAGCCAGAGAAGCCAAAACTGCAGGTTCTTCAGAGGTCAGCAAGTGATGGGCTGTAAATACAGCTCCCAGCATCCTGCTGGTACAAGAGCTTTGCCTTTCTCAATACACATTTTTTGCCTTTTGCTTCTAGGTGTCCTGATGTCCCTGTAAATTTACCCTGGAACTGCATCTGAGGAAAAATTCTACTGAATCTAAAACCTCCTTCAGCTCTTTCCCCTTCCCTTAACATCAAGATGGCATCTGATAGCCCTGAGTCTCTAATGACCTTGTGCACAGATTACTGCCTTCGCAACTTGGAGGGGACCCTCTGCTACCTACTGGACAATGAGACTCTTCAGCTCCATCCAGACATCTTCTTGCCAAGCGAGATTTGTGACAAACTTGTCAACGAGTATGTTGGAGCCTGTGGAGATGCTGTCACCTGGTTTGGGATGGAGCTGAGAGCTCGGGGAAGGAGGAATGTAGTTCTCTAAAAACAGTGATGGGAAAGGGAAACAAAGTGGGGAAGAATTCATAGGGCTGGGGTTTTGCAGTTGACCTTAGTATTGTAAATAAGGATGTCCATTAACTTCAGAAGGAAGCGTCCCCAGGGGTTGTTGTCATCCTGGTGTCTATGGAAATCACCATTTCCGCAGAGGTAAACCCAAAGTGAAACAGTCACTGTGCTTCCAAGAACATCAGTTCAGCAGCAAAGGAGCTTCCCATTTCCTCCCACTGAAGGATTACAGTGCCCTCTCAAACCAGAGTGCAAAGTGCTAACAGATGTTCAATTTGAAGCCTGCTGCCCCCACAGCTTTATAAAATGACCTGTTTCCAGGGATTTATATAATTTGGCTGTCACATTCTCTCTTGGCTGAACTCCTGCCACACAGTCTGGCAGAGAACTCTGGCCAGCTAATTTTCTGAAAAATGGGGAAAAAAAAGATATATAAATATCAAATCCCTAGCTTTAAACAGCTAGGAAAGAAATCATCCTGGATTTCTGCTTACCAGAATCCAGTTTGCTCACACACAAGACCTTACATAAACCTTCGCCCAAGGTTTTCCTAAGGATCGTTAGTTCTGTGCAGAAAGAGGTAACAGACCATCTGCCATTGCCCCTAGGGGACTATTCTGGAGCAGCAGGAGAGGGAGCCTTTGTGTGTTCATGCACTTGGTCAGTGGTTGCAAGAAAACATGAAGATGCTAGAGCTGTGGCTGAGCCTTTGAGTCGTGCTGTGCTAACACCTTTGTCCCAATACAGGTACGTGGAGTTGGTGAAGACAGACAGCATCTTTGAACCCCATGAAAGCTTCTTCACCCTGTTCTCAGATCCCCGGAGCACCAGGCTAGCTCGGATCCACTTGCGGGAACAGATTGTGCAGGACCAGGACCTGGAGGCCATCAGGAAGCAGGTGATCTTGCAGTGACAGCCTCCAGCTGTCCCTTCTCATGACAGCAGTGCTGCCTGGGCACCAGCTGGGATCCCAGGCACCCAGACATTCCCAAGGTTCTAAGCTACACCAGCCCAATTTTCTTTGGGAGAACATCATCTTTCCTGTTGTTAGCTCCCAGAGCTAATGGGATGGTGACAGCAGTCAAGTTCAGTGATACGTGGTCTCAGACTTTGCCAGTGGGACCTGCTGTAGCAAACAGAGTGGGAATTCTGCCTATGAAATATTTCTAACCTTGATTTCCCATCTTCCAGGATCTCGTTGAGCTCTACCTGACCAACTGTGAGAAGCTGACAGCCAAGAGTCTGCAAACCTTGGTGAGCTTCAGCCACACACTGATCTCCCTTAGCCTCTTTGGCTGCTGTAATATCTTCTACGAGGAGGAGAACCCCGGAGGCTGTGAAGATGACTGTTTGGTTAACCCCACTCGCCAAGTCTTGGTCAAGGACTTCACTTTTGAAGGCTTTAGCCGCTTGCGCTTCCTGAACCTGGGCCGCTTGATTGAAGGGGTGAACGTGGAGACATTGCTTCGGCCTTTGGCCTCTCTTGCAGCTCTTGATCTCTCTGGGATCCAGCTGAACGATGTGGGGTTTCTGACCCAGTGGAAGGACACTCTGGTTTCTTTAGTGCTTTACAACATGGACCTTTCAGAGGAGCACATCCAAGTGATTGCACAGCTTCGCAAGCTCAGGTCAGCAGTTCTGGTTTTATCCTTGTTTATCCTTTTCCCGCTGATAGAGAAAGGTCTTTTAGAAATGATTGACTTGTCTGCTAACAGAGAGTCACCCACTGCTGGTTTCAAGTTAGAAACCTTCCTATGCACAGGCTCCCTCACTGACTCACTGCAGTATCTGACACATCTAAGGCCAGGCTGCACTTTGCATGTGATAGGACACCACCTAGCAGGCACTCCCTCTCAAAAAACAAAACACAACCTCACACCCGCTCCCCGGTCTCTCCCCACCCAAAACCCAGTAACCCAAACAACAAAGAGCAGCTGGATACCTGACAGATGTAAATTCCAAACCACTTGCCAGATAGGAATAACCGAAGTTTAAGTCTGGCTCTGACATAGAACTAGGAAGAGCTCTGAGCTGACGCTGCTGGCTGTGCTCTATGCACAAATGGTGCAACCAAGGGAACAAGCAGGGTAAATAAATAGTTGCTCCTAATCTAACAGGCTGACAGTGAAAGGACTTCCTGAAACAGAGCTGAGACAATCACTATTCAAACTCTACTGTGGTAGCAGAGAAAGGGAGCCAGGACTTTCCAAGCTCAACAGAAGGGCCTTACTCTTCTCACTGAAAAGGTGTTTCTCAGTGGCTCTAGTATGGTCTCTGTTGACTGCAGACACTAGGGGCTACCTTGTTAACATCTCCAAATGTCCCAGACAGCGTTTGCTAAATGCAAGTACTTAGCTCCCAGTGACTTGCAATGAAACTTGGTTTATAACAGGTAGAGGAAACTTGTGTGTGATGTTTGCCTGTCTCAGGCAGTTTAGAAAAGTTTCTTTCTGGGTTTTAGCTACTGCTTGGCAGGCAAGAGCAGCTTAAGGAACCCCCTCCGCACTCAATAGCTGGTCAGTTTGTTCCACCACTCCTTTAACATCAGGGGGTCCCCAAAGATTGAGCATTTAAATACCTGAATGAACTCAAGTAATAGCCTGGGGTAGAAAAAATAGAGGATTGAGGAAGCAGACCAAAACCTGTGTAGTTTAATTTGTGGGATGGGGCAACATACGTTTCTGGGGATGCAAAGATCCTCTAGTGCATCTTAACCACCAGGCAGAAGTGCTCAGGTGGCTGCTGAGATGGAGCTTGGGAAAGGCAGTTCCTGAGCCTGGAGCAGTTTCTTTGTGATGTGTGGCCAAGTGATTCACTCTGCTCCTTTCTAGGCAGAGCTCTCCCAGGTACCTGGGTGCTTCGGTTAGACACAGGGCCAGATCCTACACAACCACATTCCTGTATCTTGTGAATATAAATAATAACCACACTTGCCTTGTCTTCTTCCTCTAGTGGAGAGGGTGAAGCCCCAGCCAATGCTTTCCAGGCTCTGAGCATCTCTCTGTCATTTGCAGACACTTGGATATCTCCCGAGACCATCTGTCCAGTTATTACAAATTCAAGCTGACCCGGCGGGTTCTAAACCTGTTTGTGGAAAACCTGGTAAACCTCACTTCGCTCGATATCTCAGGGCACACCATGCTGGAGAACTGCACTATCCCAAGCATGGAGGAGAAGATGGGCCAGACAAGGTAACGAAACAGCAGTCATTGAGGTCTGCTTGAATGCATAGATCAGTCTAAGGTTAATGAAAAACAACTCCCTCTTCCAAGTTTCCCAATCCTGTAGGTCTATGAAAAAAGTAGGATACAAATGCTGCTAACTTCTCCTGACACTAAGACTGGTGAGGGAATCAGCTGGGCACATTGAGGGACCTTGAGTGAACAAAAGCAAACAACTGGGACAGCTCCAGCTCCTTTCCACCAGAGTAGGTGGAGAAAGGTCAATAAGGAAAATGGCAGCAAAATTAGGGCTCTCGCATGGTCACAGCGGCAGCCCAGGTGGCTGTCACGACTTGCAGTCCAGTTTGCAAGTATTTTGGATCAGTGAAATCCACAGCCCTTCTCTAAGAGGAAATGTTCACCCATTTACCTGGGAAAGTTGTGTTCTGTCCATGTGAATTCTTAGTGCTGCTTCTGTTCAACACACTTAACCCTTCCCTGAGGACCACCTGGGATGAATGTCTAGTGTTACATTTAGGAGCTGGCTGGGTACAACTGAAGTAAAGTTACTGCCACGGTAGTCATGAAGCAGAACCGAGTGAATGGAGAGCTGGCAGTGGTGTCTGTGGCCCGAGGCACATGAAGTAACATCCTACCTGCATTCTCCATTTTCTTTTTGTTTTTCCTCAGCATTGAGCCAGACAAGAGCAGCATCGCTCCCTTCCGGGGTCTGAAACGACCACTCCAGTTCCTGGGTCTTTTTGAGACTTCTCTCTGCCGGCTGACACATATTCCAGCCTACAAGGTAATGAGATCTCAGAGATGTTGACAGTAGGCACTTGAGAGAAGTTTAAAGAACATGAAAATGATTGGCTGCCTGTGGAGTTCTTAGGGTCTCAGGTGTGACAGTTGAGCTCTGATCTTTCAGTAGCTGCCAGAAGGCAAGACACGTACCCCACTAGTTTTACAAGGGCTATAAACCATGCCCCAGAGAGAGGGACCCAGAAAGGACTAGAATGTCTGTGACTACAAGAAAAGATTTTAAGGAATAAAAGCCTTACTTGTGAATAGGATCCTCCTGCCCAGAGGTGCTATTTCTCATCTCTCCAGGCCAGGTGAGTCAATCCCTTTGCTCTCATGCTGGGCCTAATCCTATCCTATTAGGAGGGCAGAGGGAAGCTGTACCCTTCAACCTTTCAGTTATCTTCTCATGTTGGTTTTCCCCCTTAATAATTTCTTCCCTGCTTTTGTTCCTCTATACCAGGTAAGTGGAGACAAGAACGAAGAGCAAGTCTTGAATGCAATTGAGGCTTACACTGAACACCGGCCAGAAATCACTTCCCGGGCCATCAACCTCCTTTTTGACATTGCCCGTATTGAACGCTGCAGCCAGCTGCTACGAGCCCTTCAGGTAAGCCACACGCTAGCTTTTGCCTCACCCTGGCAGGGGGAAACGTTGCAGTCCCAAGTCCAGTAGTGCGGTAGAAGAAGGTACTTTCTTGTCATAACGTTGTTCCTGCAATGCCTGGGCCACACAGTCCTTGCAGGCTGGTAACAGGCACTCCAAATCTCAACAGCAAGTCAAGGGCACTGAAACTTGATGTTGCTTCTCTGCAGTTGGTGATCACAGCCCTCAAATGCCACAAGGATGACAAAAACATCCAGGTGACAGGCAGCGCGGCGCTGTTCTACCTGACCAACTCAGAGTACCGTACAGAGCAGAGTGTGAAGCTGCGGCGTCAGGTCATCCAGGTGGTGCTGAATGGCATGGAATCCTACCAGGAAGTCACAGTAAGAGCAGCTGTCTCCTTTGGCTCCCATAGTCATTCTTCCCTTTGTTAAGTCTTTAGCCTGGTGATAGCATCTGGGGTTTCTAAGCCTTCAGGATGTGGTGGCTGAGAAGTTGTTGCCCAGATTTGCTCCTTGCTCGGTGGTGGGGATTACATGTTCTCTGGCATAAGGGGAAGGAAGTGATGATAGCAAGGCTCCTTTTCATCTGATGATAGTGGTCAAAGGGTATAGATAACACCCACCAGTATCAGTGTATGATGCCGCTAGAGACATCAAGAGAGACAGAAGAGGGTATTGATAGAGCACAGCTCAAGTACAGTGCTGGACAGGATAGTAACAGATATTTTAGTGGTTGTAGTCAAGTAAGACAATGGTTTCAGTACCAAGCAGCAAGGAGACGCTAGGTGATGGGGTCTATGTTTTCATGGATACCTGGCTCAGAGTTTGCTTCCTTTTGACCCAGGTACAGCGAAACTGCTGCCTGACACTGTGTAACTTCAGCATTCCTGACGAGCTGGAGTTCCAGTACCGCCGAGTTAATGAGCTACTGCTAAACATCCTCAACCAGAGCCGACAAGATGAATCCATCCAGCGCATTGCTGTGCACCTCTGTAATGCCCTGGTCTGCCAGGTGGACAACGATCACAAGGAAGCTGTGGGCAAGATGGGGTTTGTCATGGTTGGTATGGTCCCAAGGCGTCTACTTATCCTTAACCCAGGCTAGCAGAATTTGTTTTGCAGTGGTCCACCAAATGCATTTTGCCAGTGGATCCAACCTCACAGTCAGGAACTCATGTCCTAGCAGCACTAACCTTCTGTGGAACCTGCCCTTCCACATGACAGCATTTACTTGCTTACCAGTACTGGATGTTGATCTTAAAGACAAGCTGGCTGGGAGAACAGAGAAGCAGTGCAGTCCTATTCTTAACATCATATTCCACCACATCCTATTATTTCCAGAACTGATACCCAACTCAGGTCAACCCATATCCCTCACAATTTCAAAGAGCTAGAGAGGCCACTGCTTTGGTGCAATTATACCCCGGACTGTCAGAGAGATCAAAAATTGGCACAAACTCAACAGTTCAGGGACTGTGACACAGTTCAACTCTGTAAACACTCACAACATTGAACATAACCCAGTCCCACTGGTTTAGAGAAGGAGCTACAAAGAATCAAAACTGCCTGTGCCCACAAACTGGCAGTAGCTGCCCTGCAGTACCATGACAGTTTTAGCTCTGTGATTCTTGAACTGTTTCTCATTCTTCCCTTTCCTCTGCCCACAGACAATGCTGAAGTTGATTCAGAAGAAGCTGGCTGATAAAACAGTGAGTGTTTCCCCCCCAAAACATGTACATGGAGTATTTTCTCTCCAATCTGACTTAGGCACAGGGATCAGTCCAGAGTGCCAGCCCAGCTTCTCTAACAAACACAAGACATCTGTCCCTTTCTGTTTGGCTCTGTAGTGTGATCAGGTGATGGAGTTCTCCTGGAGTGCCCTCTGGAACATCACTGATGAGACCCCTGACAACTGTGAGATGTTCCTTAACTACAGTGGCATGAAACTCTTCCTGGAATGCTTGAAAGTAAGTGTGTCTGCTGTCCTCTACATTAGCAATGGAGATACAGGCACCTGACTGCCTAAAAATATTCAGCCTTTCTAGATGAGCTGTGTCATCTTTCTCCAGGGTTGCTGATTCTCAGCATCACTGTAGTCCTACTTTTGTCTAACCCCGTTCTCTGCTTGCTTAGGAGTTCCCAGAGAAACAGGAGCTGCACCGTAACATGCTGGGCCTCCTGGGCAATGTAGCAGAGGTGAAGGAGCTCCGCCCACAGCTCATGACCTCCCAGTTCATCAGTGTGTTCAGGTGAGTGCCCAGATGGGCTGAGCTGGGGGAACGCTCTGGAGCTCTGCCTCTGCATTCCCTGGAGACCTTTAAACCTTCAGTGCTTCAGCATCTCTAAGTGATCTCTTCTCTTGGCAGCAACCTGCTGGAGAGCAAAGCAGATGGGATCGAAGTATCCTATAATGCCTGCGGTGTGCTCTCCCATATCATGTTTGATGGCCCAGAGGCTTGGGGTGTATGTGAACCCCACCGAGAGGAGGTTGTAAAGAGGATGTGGGCAGCCATCCAGAGCTGGGATATCAACTCCAGGAGAAATATCAATTACAGGTGAGGCATTGAAAAGTTTGGCACGCTCACCTGGCACCAACAGAGAGACAGGGAGAGCCCAGCATGGAGGCTGTGAGAGTGAAATATAAACATCCTCAGGGACATACTCTGTAGTGAGGGTTTTCTCTGAAGTGTGTTAGACAGGCTGCTGAAGTTAGACACCTCGAGTGGCAGTTTCTATGGGATAAGTGTGGGAGGAGCCCATCAGAATTTCTCTTGCATGTTTCTGGTGAAGTTGAGTAGTTTAGGAGAGTTACAATCACACCATCTGGGAATGCTGGCCTTTGCATGTCCTTAAGGCTGTTTGTTTCTGAAAATCAAAGGGATTGCTGTAGCTTTCTCTGGAAGCTGTTTAGACATAGTTCCTTGAAATCCCTTCAAGGGTTAATACCACTGTTGGAATCGTGCAAAGCCTTTCTGTAGGAGGGTATCAGGTACTCAGTATTCCCATGGTGCCTGGCAGGCATCCAGAACAAATGGCATTCCAGTGCCTGAGCTACGCTACAGACACATCACTGTTGTCAGAAGAAACGGCTTTGGCTGGGGGGATAATTTCTTTCTGGCCCCACTACGGAAAGATCAGTGCTGCTGGGTTTTAGCTCTCCTGAGAAAAGGACAGACAGAGGCTGGAAATCAGTTCCTGGGCTCAGTTGTAGTGGTTGCAGCTCTTTATCTGAGCAGCATGTCTGTGGTTGCAGTGGCAGGGCCTGTACGGGTGCCAGGACTGTTGTGTGACACAGACTTAGCATGTGATGCCAGAATCTCTGACATGCTGATGGGTTTATGGCTGCAGTATCCATGAGCACAGACTTTGTTTTGTTTTGAGTGGCAAAGGTGTTGAAAGAAGCAGCGCTGGGATTTTTAACAACTGCAATATTTCTGTGCAGGTCATTTGAACCAATCCTTCGACTTCTTCCACAAGGGATCTCCCCAGTCAGCCAGCACTGGGCTACCTGGGCACTATATAACCTGGTCTCTGTCTACCGTAAGTTCCCTTGTCAAAATCACATCCACTGTGCTGTAAAAGTTGAGGGGATGTAGCTAAAAGTCTTCCCAGTGTATTCTCTGTAGGTAGAAAGAATCTCTGCTGAATGATGAAAGAATGTCCAGGCAGCACAGCCAAACGAGAAACAAGAAGGCTCAGTGTGTAGGACATTCTTGCAATGTTTCAGTCCTTCTGGCCTTGCTGTTATGTTCTCAGCCACTTAGTGTCTTGTTTTCACAGCCAGCACACCCCTAGCAGGCTGGCTCCATAAAAAAGAAAAGTTTAGTGGCTACTCAGGCTACAGGCTTCTCCTTCCCCTCTGGTGACTCTTTATTTCACTCTCTGAAGGTTCACAAGGACCCATTTCATTCTTTTCTCTGCAGCTGACAAGTACTGCCCACTGCTCATCAAAGAAGGTGGGATTCCCCTTCTGAAGGACATGATTAGAATGCCCTCAGCACGGCAAGAGACCAAGGAAATGGCCCGGTAGGAAACCAACTGCTATCATCAAACACTCAGCTTTAGTTTAGTTTTCATCTTTCTGCCTCACCTGAGGCTCCCAAAGAAAGGCTGTACTAGTGGATCAGAAGCGATCACTGGAGAAGGGCAGCGATACACACAAAAGATACAAACACCTAGAGGGAGGTGTTTATCAGTGGGCAGAGCACACCAACCATTTAGGATTGATGGGTGCCAGGCCAATTGGTTATAGAAGTGGCTTGTTGGACAGGGGACCCACATGGCTAATTGCATCCCTTATGGATAGTCTCCAGTCATCACTAGTCTCCACACATGTCTGGGCACCCTGTCCCCAGAATCCTGCTGGCCTTTCAGTAAAACTGCACCCTTAAAGTGAGGGGGGTTTCAAAAGGTGTAGGGAGCCTGTGTGAGCTTCCCCAGCTTACCTGGCTGCGTACCTTCCTTGGGAGATGTTCTTTCAGGGTTTTAAAAGCCAGCTGCAACTTCTTGTCATTGGCAGAGTGAGAGCTACGATTTCATACCTGCAGGGTGAACATAAAAGAGGCAGCTTTGGTGACTGTGCTGGTTTTGACATAAATACCAGTTGATACCTATCTCAGGAGAGACTGCCTGCTGCAGCTAGCATACATTTACAGGGACATCCAGCTGTTGGATAGTTCTTCCCTTACCATCCCACAGCCATCATGCAATGAGATTCAAACTAAACCCTCTCTCTTTGTCCTTGTTTTATCCATAGGAAGGTTATAGAGCACTGCGGTAACTTTAAGGAGGAGAACATGGACACTTCCAGATAGAGGCAATCAGCTAACGCCTCTTGCCAGCACTGTATCCAGCTTCTCTCTAACTCACTGTACATAGGGAGGACTCTTTCTTACCAACTCGCCTGTTGGAAGGAAACTTTATGTGTGTGTGTGAGACCCTCAGTAGATGAAGGTGAACAGGGGAGGGGGGGGAGGGACTTTTTGCACAACAAAATGCTTTCCTTAACTTAGTGGACTTTTTTGTTACCAAGTTTCAGGTTGAAGTTCTGTGTGTATGATTTCTGTATAAAAAGAAAACAAAAAACAAAGACAACTACATTATCTTTTAATCTTTTTATTTTAGACCACACAGAGAGCCTCGAATGGTCATGAGCTTGAAGACCTAGTTGTGTGATCGCTAGTGTGACATTTTTATTTCCCACTTTTTAGACAACTCCCTTTTTGCTGCACTGCACAAGGTCCTGTAATGTCTGCCACAACACCAGTCGCTATTGGCTGCACCATGGGGTTACAGGCAGTAATGAGTTAGTTATTTGGTTAGAGAGGCTGGAGGACACAGTACCAGAGAGTTAGACCAAAAGGACTGACCTTTTTAGTAATGTTTGTAAATGGAGGAAACGGGAAAGGAAGATCTCCCATGTCAATTCACTCTGTTAAGGGTATTTTTTAAGAAGACTCACATTAACGGCAGCATTGCTAACTGGCTGTGGGTCATTCAGAAGTAAGACATTCCCACTGAAGTCAAGAAGGCTGCCTTGTCCCCTTTGGCAGTACAGTAACATCTGCCAGCCCACCCAGCCTCCTAAGGTCAGGGATGACCAGTATAACCAGTTACACATCCTTGGCAACACAGAGCTTTTGTCTTTAAGGGAGCCTGTGCAACAAGGAACAAGGTTTGTTAACAAAGGGCTACACTTCTTCATTCCAGTCCTTTTTGTTGTGCTTTGTTTTATAGGAAAGGGCTACAAATGCCAGAGACTGTATTTCTCCTCTGCATAATAAGCTCTACTAGGTCCCAGTCCAGAGTGACTGGTACCACTTGTGCAAGTCCCAGTGAAAGCCTGGAGCTGTTCTGCTCTGTTTCAGTCTGCATCAGTGCAAGCCATGCCTGGTGGCAAAGAAACTCCCTTTGTAGGAAGCTCACTACAGTACAAATACTGTAATTGGAGGTGCTGATGTCCTCTCCTGAGACCTGGGAGACTCCAGGAACCCTTTGGAGGGTGCTGCCATGAGACAGCACCTCTCATTCCACCCCAGTGCATTTGCCCTCTTCTGGAAAGCAGAACGTCCTGTTCCTATCAAACTCCCACTTACCTGTGCAGTCCCGCTGGCACCAGCAGCATTCCTCTAGTTTCTGTGATGTAGGTGAGAGGACAGTCCCACTAAGTGCTCTTCACCTGTAAGACTCTATAAAGGTTTAAGAATCCAAAGGTCAAGGTTTGCCACAGCCAGACAGTGGACACCAGTGTGCAGCCCATGCTTAGAGCCCTGTGCTTGCCACAGTTCTTCCACAATTCACAGATCTTCCCTTGGAAAGGATGTAGAGACAATTGTACATCTGGTATCAGTAAGAGGAGACCACAGCCACATGAGCCAGGACATTTCAGGCCTCTGAGCACAGCAACCCTCGCTGCTCTGTTCCCTTGTATAAGTCGCTCTCAGATTTGACTCGCTGCTATGAGGTTCTTCTAATGCTCAGAGTTAATGTTGTCATTGCTGAGCATGTTATAGACAGATCCTAGTACACAAACTGACACTTTAAATGGCAAAACACAGCTGCCCTGCAGAGGTTTACTTTTTCTGCCGATATGGTGTTATTCAATGTCTTTTTTTTTTCCTTTAACCATTTGTTTCGATATTGTGAGATCTGTAATTTTTTTTCTTGAAGTATTTTTCAAACTTATCTATATTTTTGTGTCACTTTTGAATTGTTTTCATACAGTTTGCAAAACTTGATGAATTACACTTCTTTTGCAGTCGACTGAAATCCATTTTTCTCTCCTTTGCTGCTGTTCTCCGCAAGAATGTGTGTGTCCCTGTAAGCTTTGAGACAGGAAAGTTTATGTCAAGATCTGTTTTCTGTGTAACGTTTGCGAATCTTCCTTCTAGATACAAAACTAAGAGAGGCAGCAAACACTGCCAGCCAGCCTTGGTGCATTAGGGGAGTGAGGCTTCACTCGGTTCATTCTCCATGTAGTGCTGCTGCCCTTTGGAAGTTGTTTTGTGTGACAGTGCCACCCACTAGGCTTTCTTCCCTCTAATTCCCGTATGCCGAAAGCTCCTACACCTAATGTCTTGAATCATGTGACAGAGCATTCAAGGCTCTGATTTTATTGGCAAGGTGGGAGCAGAGCAGAAGGGGACCTACCACAGACCTGAGTGATAACACAAATCTGTGTCCCGGAATGCAGCTGCCAAACTGGAGAGAAAGCTTGCAGTTCAGGAACTCACGTCTCAGCTACAGCAGACCTCAGCCTTGCACTGTAATCAGAGCCAAACAGTCAGGCTTTATGCTGAGATTTTGTCACAACTGCATCAAGGTTAATGGACAGCCAGTGGCTTGGACCCATCTGCCTCAAAACCCCAAAGGTTTGTGCTTTTCAAACCAGTGCCCCTGAAGTTCAGCCATTACTGAAGTCTTGCCTGCTGCAAGCTGGACTATAGCACCTCAGACTACCAAGATCCAAACCTTTGGGCCATACTGTGAAGATGTGCTCTGTCCTCGCTGCTCACAGCTCCTCAGCAAGCTGTACCTGATCCTGAAGCAGAATAAAAAGGTTTCACATTCCTGGCAACATGAAGATTAATGGAGTTAGGCCAGCCTGCCAGAAAAGCTTTGTGCAATCTGTCACTGATCCCAGCCAGGGGAAGGGGATCTGTACTGGTCTGTTAGCTAAATGCATGCTAGGTTTTGAGTCAGGCCACTAGCAAGGTAAATTCCCAAGA
The DNA here is from genome assembly GCA_013397515.1 of Upupa epops. Taxonomy (NCBI): domain Eukaryota; kingdom Metazoa; phylum Chordata; class Aves; order Bucerotiformes; family Upupidae; genus Upupa; species Upupa epops. The sequence goes on along the minus strand of VZRI01010963.1, from coordinate 124,289 downwards.
CAGCATTTTAAAAGAAAGAACATCCTTGCCACAGTAAGATGAGCTTTGGCTACAAACTTCAATATCTTAGAGCCAACAATCTGCGTGAGCTTAAAAATAACATTTACTTCCAGTAAGGAGCAAAAAAATTACCTTCTGAACATAATCTAGGAATTCCTGTAATGGGGAGTTTAAATCTAGTTTGTACCTCAGTCTCTTAACTGAAAACAACAGGAGTTGTTGCCCCTTCAGCATTATTCATGTGCCATGACCTGAATGCTCTGTTTGGAGGTACAGAGAAGTTGGTGAGCTGCTGCAGGAGATGCAGTGCTCAGCACAGAACAGGATCGTAGTCTGTAGCTGTGATATCAATATTCTGTGAAGGAGAGGGCAAACTGACCAATGTTTTGTGAAAGTCTAGAGTCCAAGAAGTAGTTGGATACCCAGAAATGCTTGACTTCTCCGGAGAAGGCTTTCAGACCTTCCAGCTTTGCTAGAGCAAAAGAATGAACCAGGAGACTTCAACTCCACACAAAATTACAGAGCCAACAACCAACCCTGCCCAGAAAACTAGAACAGAGTTCTCTGTCAAATGAAAATCCAACTGGAGAGAAGTTCACAGTGAGTACAGATAGGGCAGAGGAGCTCCTTGTGCTCTGTAGCCATTGTGCCATTCAGATTCTTATTCGTGAGTTCACTACTACATTTCCTTTTAATACTCAAAAACTTGGCGAGCAGAACACAAACACAGCAGATCTCTGCACAGATTGTGCCAACAGAAGAAACCTCTATCTTGACCATCTTTAGTTTTCTTCCTGGCTGGAGGATGCCTCGTCCATCAGTGTCACTGGTATAGCAGTCCTCAGCCTGTGGGCTGCCAGGGTCTGCATTTTTCTGTGGAACAGATAAGAGAGCAAACGGGTGGGCAACTTTCCACAAGTGCTTCCATTTTACAAGATGTGTAGGAGGAATTGCATATGATTGGCATCTACCTGTACGATGCTTCACACCCAGCAGCGCTGGACCTTCTTGTCTAGACCAAACTAAGAAAGTTTAGCTCAGATATTTGTTGTTATTAGTAGCAACACAGATAACTTATCTGTCCCATCTGCGTGATGGTTGCTGTTGCCCTGCACCCATCTACTGGCTGAAAGGATCACTGTTGAGCGCTGAATCCTACCCAGCTTGTCTGCTCAGTTGGTCTGCTGCAGTCACTCTGCAAAAGATGAGTAGAAAGCAAAGTCTTGGAGCTGTGAGCCGCATCCCTTCTTACCACTTGAAGGCAGCAATTAATTACCAGTAGGATGAGAGCTATAGGGGCACTGTGTTCAGGCACGACTCCACAGAAAAGATGTTTTGTTGACACTGTTTAGGGAGAAGCCTGGTCACAGCTCAGGTTGGTGGGGAATAGCTTGTTCTGAAAAAGAGGAAAATTAAAAGTAGGAAAACAGCTGGTCTCCATGACAACCACGTGTAGGAAACACAGGGGGTAATGGTCATCAGGGAAGAATAAAAAGCAACACAGGGGTGGTATGAGAAGAGTGCACTTAAAAAAGTAGAGGGAGATTTCCTGCTGAACCCAAACACTTCTGCTTTAGCAGACGATATTTTGATTTCATGTAATTGTCACCGATTCTCTCTGTAATTCTTTTGTTTTAAAAGAAGTTTTTAAGCTAACCAAACATGTATTTCCTTGTTTTGCTTAAAGAAAATAACCTCTGTTACAATGAGCAAGCGTCTGCTTTTACTCTGTCCATTGACCTGCCTGATGTCGAGAGGCCTGGTTCAAATGTCTGTTCATGGTGAAAACCAAACAATAATGCACAACCGCTGCTTCCTTACAATTCTGAATGAATTAACTGTTCTGTTGTATCCGTTGGATACCTGCTGTGTATTAAACCCAGTGCTTACCAATGCGTTCTCCCTTTGGTCTATGCACATGGTTATGTGGGAACACTGCTGTCCATAGAGCCTTGGTATAAACGCTGCAATATGTGACACCAATTGTGCTCAGGCGTTTCAGTAGAAATGAGAGGAACTGCCCTGTGCTGATGGTGCAGTTCAGTGGCTTCTCCTTTCATCACTCCAAGTGATGTTTGTCAGTAGAAAAGAGACAAGGAGGAAGAGTATTGTTGTGACATTATGTCACAGGAGAGGGAAAACAAAACCAGGACAGTATTTGACTCTACAGATCTATATGTGAACTCTACAATAGATCTGCATCCCGAATTCCACCACCTGAGCTTTGCAAGTGGACAGAAGCTAAGTGCTTAGGCAAAGGCTCTGGTTTAAAACAGACAATCTGCTTTAAGGACAGTGTGACTTTCTTCTTAAGACCCAGGTCTTGCAAGAGTTCAACTGACAGTTCAAGTCATTGTAAACTGTCTAAAGGATGAGCATCCAGGTGGCTGAACAAGGAGGAGGAGGAATCACGTGAAGCCTAACTGCTCTAGGAAGCTGAAAACATACCAAGTTCTAATTGTACAGCAATATACCTTAGGTTTCCAGCAGCATGAAATTCCTAGCTGGAATGCTGTAAGGATCCTGGTTCTCCACTCAGAAATTTGCTAGCAGATGCTTTCTGGAACTGAGCCTAATTACAACCAGTTGTTTAGGTTGAAACCATTGAGACAGAGATATACTCTGCTCTCTGTAAGACTGGTTTCAAAGCTGTAAGACAAGATAAAAACTAACACACACTAAATTATTCTACACAAAGAGAGCGGGAGTACATTCCTTAGGACAGATGACACTTCAATATCAAGATGTTTCTACTTTCAAGAGGATAATTCTACTGATATGAGTGCCTTCATTAAGCTTTTACATTTACACCTCTGCAAAGAACAAGACACTACCCACCTTTCTTTTTGTTTGTAGACAGAGCCTGATGTTACTGTTCTAAGAAGCTTCCTTTACATCCCGAGGAACAGAAGGATTTTCAAGATATTTAAAGCAGGCAGAGAGTAGCAGGGCCATCTCACCTACAAACTCTTGAGTTTGACACGTACTGGTGCAGTCTGTGAGATGTCTGAAGGATTTCTGTAGGGTTTGCATTTACCTAGAATTTAAAAAAAATAAAGCAAAAGGACCTGAATGATTACTGGGAATTCAGACTACCATTCCTGTTTAGTTTTCAACACATCTTTCTCAGGCCAACCATCAAAGCACCTGTGCAACTAGATGCTTTCCTGCAATCAGCAGGTGGCCACTGACTCAATTAAAGAGAGAAAAATAATCTAGATCACCCCATTTGTGGTCAAACAATACTAATGGATCAGGGGGAAAGGTAATCAAAGCAGCAAGATGCATCTACTTACAAATGAGAAGGGTTTAAGGAGAAAACACTGATTTCAGGGCTTTCACATGCCTATAGTGAGATTCAGCTCCTGTAAGTAGACAGATGCTCCAAGTGTACATCAAGTCTAGTCATCCTGGCTTTTTTATTGCTAGCAAGAGATATAAAACACCTCTAGTGTTTTCAAGTGCACATAGATGCCTGCTTTGGGATAAGGATCATTCTCTGGACACACCTGCTTCCCTTCACTGCTGGCAGGGGACTTGATGGGCCTTGTCAGGTACAGACACATATAAAGCTGGATGAAATCCCACTCCTGCCTCCCATCAAGGCTATGTCAGACATTTTACAATCTCCATCGGCAACGGCAGGGCTGCCTAAACATCTTCAGCCAGGCACAGCCTGTGTGTTTTTCACTAGGGGATGGAAATAACAGATGAAACGCTCAGCTGGGTGAGAACACAGTTAAGGCACCTCAGTGCAGCTTCTCAACCAGGCAGTCCCTAAGCCCTTCAGACCAGCAAACTCCTGCCAGAGCCCTGCTGTGGCTCACACAGGCCACCAGGATAGTCTGTCTAAGGTACAAAGAGGAACTTTAACAGCTGTCCTTGAGTTCAAACCCCCAGCCTTGCACTCTTCACACGAAACCCTGCTGAAGGACTGCACAGAGCAGGGGGAAGGAGTGAGAAGGAACACCAGGACAGAAGAGGCCATAGGGATGATCAGAAGGCTGGAGCTTCTCTGCTAAGGGGCACAGGCTGAGGGAATTGAGGCTGTTCAATCTAGAAAAGGCTCCAGGGGGACCTTAAAGCAGCTTCCAGTACCTGAAGGGGCTACAGGAAAGATGGAGAGGGACTCTTTCCAAGGGACTCTGGTAATAGGACAAGGGGGATGGCTTCAAGCTAAAAGAGGGCAGGTGTAGATTAGATGTCAGCACCTGTGAGGGTGCTGAGGGCCCGGAACAGGTTGCCCAGGAAGGTTGTGGCTGCTCCATCCCTCGAAGTGTTCCAGGCCAGGCTGGATCGGGCTCTGGGCACCCTGGTCTGGTGAGAGGCGTCCAAGTCCATTGTAGGGAGTTGGAACTGGATGATCCCTGAGGTCCTTTGAGTCCGAACCATCCTGTGATTCTTTGACACTGCCGGTCTCCAGTAAAGCCCCGAGGCGGCNTGCCGGGGCGGGGCTGAGACCGGGACCGGTTCCCAAACCGGGGAAGCCGCGCCGGGGCGGGCTGGGCCGAGGAAGGACCAAGCCCCGCTGCGCCCAGCTCCGCCCCGGGCTCTGCCGCCCTTCCGGGCCGTGGGGCCGCCATGGGCACAGGCGGGCACTGGGTGCGGGCAGCGGTGCCGGCCCTGAGCGGGGCCCTCGCGCTGGGGCTGCTCCTGCACCGTACGGGTGAGGCAGCTAAAATCCCCTCCCTCCCTTTCCTCCCTTCCTCATCCCCACTGGGGGTTTCTGCCCGCCCCGGGGAGGAGAAGGGGCGGCCAGGCCCAGGGCGGGGCGGGTCCGACCCTCAGGAGAGGCGGCAGCAGGCTGGGCCGGCCCCGGGCAGGGGGACTGCGGGGGTGCTCCGCCCTGGGTGGCGGCCGG
>VZRI01010963.1:83296-119420 GCA_013397515.1 Upupa epops | reverse complement strand
CGGGTACTGAGGGGCTCTCGGGACCCGCGTTCGCAGCCCCGTTTCTCCCGGTTCTCCTTTGCTGAGGCCAGTAATGAAGCTGCTCTGGGTTTGGGTACCTTTCAGATCTGCAGAAGCAGGCGGAGCGCGGAGAGCTGCTGCAGCCGCTGGTGTTCGCCTCGCTGGTGCTGTGCTCGGTCCTGCTGTACTTGAGGGTGTCCCTGATGGATCCGGGTTTTGTTAAGCCTGAAGAGGAATTGGAGGTATTTCACCTCAGGAATGGAAGAAAGTGGTGAGGCTATAAAATCTAGAGGCTTCCTTGCCTTTTGTTTCCCCCCCCCCCGACTCTGCTAGATAGGACAAAGGAAACACAGACAGAGCGTTGGAGAGGAGGCTCCGACTCCCATTCCGTAGGGGCAGTAGCACTCGCAGTCTTGTACTAGTGCAGTTTTTCTAGTTTCTTTTACACCAAACTCCTGAGACACAGCAGAGGCTGCAGAACCCTGTGCAATGGGTAGACGTGATCTGCTCTGTGCTAACCCCCACTAAGTGATACCAGTGCGAAAAACCTGAACGGAATAACGGGCTTGGAAGAAAGTGCTCTCAGCAGCACTGTTTATCGAGCTGTTTATAGATCTGTTGCCCTCTCAGAGGACACGTACACAAATCACAGCAAACAGAGGTGCAGAGTTGCAGTAACAGATGCAATCAGCTCTGTTTACACCGCTTTACAGATTGTGTATTTGTCGTGCACTATCAGTGGTAATCACCTGCTATTAATGTACTTGCTGGCTCTGTTATGAACAAGCAGCACTGCTCCTACTGAAAGGACATCATTAGGGGGCTACGGACACCTGGGGAGGGGCTGTTTCCAAGGGTTTGGAGTGGTAGGACCATGGGGAAGGTTTAGACTGGAAGTCAGAAGGGAGTTCTTCACAATGAGGGTGTGGAGACACTGGAACAGGTTGCCCAGGGGAGCTTGTGGATACCCTCTCCCTGGAAGTGTTCAGGCCAGATTGGATGGGGCCTTGAGCAACCCTGCTCATGGCAGGGGGGTTGGAACTACATGATCTTTAAGGTCCCTCCCAACCTGAACCATTCCATGAATCTAAAAATTGTGCCTGTAAGGGAAGTCTAACCTTGTTTATTTTTGTCCCAAAGCGTAGCACTGGGATCAGAATGGTATCTTGCCCACAATTATTTCCACTCCAGTGCAGATTTCTTTTAATGGATGCAGTAGCCTGTTTTGCCTCACTGTAGTACCTTAACTGGCTGTAGTGGGATTTCATACCACAGTATTTATATATAGCAGCTTCTGTAGGAATTCTAAGGATTATTTTAACCTTCCTAAAGATAGAGATAGCCAGCGCTGTCTAACTGTTAAATGAATCCAGACAGCTCAGTTATGCCAAAGCAGCAGCAGCAGCACACAAACCCTCCTTAATCACCCCCTCTCTCTTCTTTGGTAGGCAAACAATAGTGAAGAGCAAGGCATGATGATGCCCCAAGTTCCAAATGCTATTAGGATGCGTCACTGCGGTTACTGCATGGTGAAGGTAGGTATTCAGAACAATGCTAGAAAAGGATGGATGAGCAATTTGCAGACTTACAGTTTTTGGCAACATCTTTGCTCAGTGGTTTGGAGATGCGGCAGACATGATGAGTTCTGTCATAGGGTCAACCCTCCTGCTGAAAAACTTACAGGAAAAGCAAATACAACTAGGAAATTGAATTCAGATACAGCCCCGAATTGTGAATTTCAAACCAGTTGTGTAGCTGAAGGTGTAGCACTGATGGACATGGGCACATGCGCTAGTTTTCCATGGCTGGAACAAGTCCCTACTGGCTCACAGACATAAGGATCTTCTTTTGCTATGGAAAAACCCTCTTCTATATTGTTAGTGCCATGTCAGTTCTACCTTACAGTACTGTCAGAAAGATTATTGTGAAGATGCCTTGATAGGGAGTCAACAAAACAGTTTAATGCAATTTAGGAGAATTGCTGGAAGCTGTGAGCTTGTTTGGAAGCCTAAAAAGAGCAAAGCATTAGTGTGAGTTGTAAAAGATAGCATGAAGGAAGAACGAGAGCAATTAAATTAGCTCTTAAAATAGTTTGCCTAAAGCCTGTTTTCAGAGTGATCCTTATCAGCTTAATAAAATCAAGCATTATCCCAGCTTCCATAAATTCCTGAAGAGTATCTACCAGGAGAAATCAGCTTATTGCTAGAGGAAAAGTTGGCAAAACATTATCTTCGCTTCAGGGAACAAATCCTAGGAGGCACTAGTTTTCTCTTCCAGATCTTTTATCTATTCTCTTCCTGGTATTTGAATTGCTTCCCTGTGCAAATGGCTGGTGTTCACACAGATGTAGACACTTCCCTGCTCCGTGCAGTACCATGAAAGTGCTTCAGCACGTGTGCTTCTAGTTTTTCATTTTAACACTCAGCTCATGCTTTTCTGCACAGAGCAGCCTGGCTCTCTCTCCCTGCTTTGCACACTGGACTTCCTATAAATGGGCAGATGATAAAGGAAGAGTGTAGATAGAAGTAATATGAGTGTATTTATCTCCCTCATTCAGATATGTGCCAGGGGAATCAATGATCCCCTGTAGATGTCTTAGCGATGTTTTTGTTGTGCTGTAATCACAAAGTTGAGTGCTTTTGGAACAGTACTGCTAGGGAGGATGATGAGATTGGGTGATGATCTCTTCTAGTAAACAGGGAGTTGAACCAGTGGACTGTTGCTACTGGGTTTTTTCTTGCTCATTTCTGTTTTGTAGCAACCGATGCGAGCCAAGCACTGCCAGCAGTGTCAACACTGTGTACGGCGCTACGATCATCACTGTCCCTGGATTGAGAACTGTGTGGGAGAGAAGAATCATCCTCTCTTCATAGTCTACCTGAGCGTGCAACTGGTAGTTCTGCTCTGGGGAGGTCACATTGCTTGGTAAGGCCTGGAGGCAGCACTTTGAGATTGCTAAAAGTTCTGGTGCTCAGAACCCTACTGAAGGGTTTGCATAGAACACAGCAGCAACTGGTATGGCTTTGGATCTTCACCCCTGTTGGTGTCCTGGAGATCAGCTCTTCTGAGCAACCCTAATCTGCTGAGGAGAAACATAGCCGTTCAGTAATTGAGCAGAATTTCATCATTTAGGTGTGGTTGTTCATCTTTGTTTTAAGTTTAAATTAACAGAATTAACACTGCTACAAAAGATGCAATAACTGAAGCAAAATAAATCTTTGCATATCTAAGTCTTGGAAACTCCAGCAGGGTTTCAGCTCAGAAGAGGAATTAACTGAAGATGATTGTGTACCCCAGCTGTCAGGGGAACCATCATCTCTTCTTAGATTCGAAGCTGCTATGGTGCAGTCTCTTAAGAATTTATAATTGCCTCTCCATAGTACATGATTCTCAAAGCTTTATAGTTATGGATCAAACTGAAATGCGCCATCAGGTTTTCTTGGCTTATGTAACTGATTCTGCATCTTTAACCATGAATTTCTTTCTCTCTGCATTGAAAGGTCAGGCCTCTACTTTGAACAGTCCTGGCACTGGCTGAAACGCAACTTGCTCCTCCTCATATCCTTCTTCCTGATAGTCATATTCACCATTATTTCCCTGCTGCTGCTCATTTCACAACTGTATCTGATCTCGTGCAACACCACCACCTGGGAATTCATGTCACATCATCGCATCTCTTACCTGCGACACTCGGAATTGGAGAATCCCTTTGACCAAGGGGTAATCTTCAATCTCTGGAGATTCTTCTGCTCCTGCCACCTCACTGCATGGGAGAAAATCTACTTTCACAGGAACAAGGAGCTTGTCTAGTCACAGTGGGATGTACCTGGTAGAGTGCCAGCACAGCTGCAGACTGCTGGGTAAACTTCGGCAGATGCAATAGCTTCTGCTTTCTTGCATGGGCCAGCAGAACATCGTGAACTATGGAACTCGTTCATTCTGCAAATGACATCTCAAGGGTAGTCAGGGTTGTTATTTTGTATGAGTAGCACTGTTAAAAGTTGGATGTCAGTTCTGGGAAGGCTAGCATTTATCTATTGGGAAATGTTATCTCTAAATTTACTTCCCCTTCTAAACCACATCCACATCTCCAAAAGAGATGCAAGGGTCGCATGAAATCCACGTTCACTTATCCTCCCCAGTTCCCCTTTCCTTTTGCTAATAGGGAACAGCAGCTATTACAGACCAATACAATTGTTGTGGCCTTTCTTCAACACACTTCTCACTGCAAGAGCCAGCAGGGTGGTTCAGTAGCACTGGGCACGCAGTAGAAGTATTTGAGTAAATATTTGGACAGTTGAAAGCAAATTTCATTTTGACCACATGCCTCAATGCTTTTCACAGAGACCCGAGGCCTAACAGTGCTCATGTGCCTGCAAAACAGCTGTAAGGCACCAAATTCAGTGTAGGAAATAATTAGCCAGTACTTTGTGATGCCCCGATCAGTTTCTTAACAGATTTTTTCTTTACGTTGATGGAGCTGTTAACAAAGTATTTTGAATCAAATCAGCAAAGAATAACGTCCTGCACTTATCTGCAGAAATAACTCAGTAAGCAAATACAACTTTTTGTCTGAAGTTAACTCCATGCTCAGGCTTCTGTAGCTTGCAGGGAGAGAACCATTAGCAGAGTTGGGTACCTCTTGTCTAGCTCAAGCAACACTGTTGGTGACATTACTACCTCAACATGGCGCAGTTTAAACAAATCTGCAGTGTTTCGGTGCAAGAGGAGAGAGTTCAGGTCCTGTTTGCGATGAGGAGTACTTGTACCTTTCTTGGACAGTATCAAGTTAACTTGTTTTCCATTGTAACAAAAGGTCATACTTCAAGTTTCTGTGAGGAACTAAAAGGAAGTTTGGGATGACCAATTTTAGCTTTAAAACCAGAAAAGGTTGTAGTAGGAATTTTAGTCCTGGCCCTTTTCTGTTTAAAGAAAACCCAGCACCATAACTAAAACTTAGTTGTAATTATTTTGTGCCTTAGTTTCCTTAGCTCAGAAATCGACACCAGCTAGAGCATGTCTGGCAGGCTGGTGGGATGCACTCAGGGTGTAAAGTTGGTGAGCACTCATGGAAGGACAGAGTAGTCCCTAACACAGCACGACACTCCAAAAACGGTTCAAAACCAGCATCAGGATCCCTTTTTTTACCAACTGTGTACAGTCCAGTTTGTTCAGGGTAGAAATGCCTATGACAGAGATATCAGAACACCAAAAATGTTTTGCATAATGCTGATAAACTGCCTAGGAAGGGCTCCAGTTTTACTGTGTGTGGTGCCTGCTGAAGGATGTCTTGTCTGCCACTCAGCAACTTCTGGTTCCTCAGGTATTAGTCAATAAAAGATTTGTCAGCAGGTGCTACAGCCTGAAACACAGCTTTGCTACTTGTTAATTCTTTTTAAAATGCACTAAGATGGTAATTTAGTCTTTTTTTTAGTATAAATTAAAAGATTAAATATGTGTGTTTTGGTTCTTTATGTCTCTTGTCCTCGAACCGGAGCTCTAAGCTTTGCCTGTGCTAACAATCTTGTGCTACTTAACCACTTTACAGAGGCCTTGACCTTAAGAAATCACAAAGCACACTGCAGGGGCCAACAGCAAACCAACCATCGCTGTTCAAACAAGGGTGAGGAAAGGGTGACTCCTGCTTTAAATAGGCTGTTATGCTGCAAGGCGGAGCAGCACGTTAAAAGGACAAAGATATGCAGGAATCTTCAGCAGCCATTGTACCTGGCTCTGAAAACAGAAATTCTACGACAAGGGTGAATTATTTCAGTTTCACACAAACATAGCTCTTATCTGTCTGAATTCTGAAGCATGTAGACGAGCCTTGATTTCATAGCGACTTGCTAGCTGCACCGAAACCTGATTTCCCGATACAGCAGAACTGTGTTCGTTCACCTTCTGTCTACCTCTGCTGAAGACAAACTGAAAGCGCAATAGCTGTGAGTCCTTACTTGTTAGTGGGAGGCTTCATTTCTAGATACTCTTCCTTTTTTTGCTAACATGAATTAGAGAGAAGAAAATGTGTCTTACACCAAGCATAATTACAAATTCTGTTACCAGGCTAATGAAATCACCTCTCACTCTCTAACTTCCTGGTTTTCCAGTATTCACACTGTCATTAAGTATCCCAAAGAAAATACAGTATATACACTGATAAAATCCAGAGAAACAACTGCAGTGCTCTCTATGTGGCAGCTCACAATACCATGCAATGTGTAGAGACAACTTGAGTGAGAAGGAAGGAAGAAAATATTAGTCTTGACATTTACGGAGGAAAAAAATCCCACCTGTTGAGCAGTACGTGGTTAGCCCTGCTCTGAAACCTTCAGCTAACACAAAGGAGATGAGAAGTGGAAATTACATTCTAAGGAAAGGTATCTTTATTTTCAAGAAAAATAGCAAATGTGCAAAGCTGTGGCTTTTGTATAGTGTTAAAAACAGTAGCTAAGATTTATCACCCTCGCAAAGAGACTCCTTTTCCTCAAGATAGACCACTTGGATCATTGTCAAACCCAAACATCACCTTGGTTATGTTAAAATTTGTTCCTTCTCTGGCTTACACATAATTAGGAGTGGGAATAGGCATAAAATCATTACAAAGAGGGAATGCTGTGTATGTTTCCTAGAAAAGAGGTAAGAAGTGACCATTCCCTCTGCTATTACACAACTTTAAAAAGCTGGACTACTTAATTAGGCTTTTTGCAAGGAGTTACATGGCTTGCAGACATGATTTGGTTTCATTAAGTCCAGTTTAAATCCCAAATTTCCATCTATATTCAATGCCAGCAGAAGATATGTCCAGTCAAACATTAATTAATCCTTAAAGATAATTGACATCCAGTATCCCTCCAACAAATGAGGCTGAAAAAAAACACAGAAGGTGAATTCAGGGCAGTTTCATCCCAGGGTCATCAGCACTACCAGTTCTAGAAACTTTCTTGACTTCTCCATTGCCCATACAAAGTCCTCTCTGCCCTCTCTCAAGGTGGTAACAATCTGTTCATGTTTCTTACAGCACTGGAATCAAACATCCAAAAGGTGTCTGGAAACAAAGTCAAAGTCCTTGAAGACAGTCTGCTCCTTACGGGTTAAGAGAGTAACCTCCTCTGGAGGAGTAATGATTGGCTTCTGCGATGTGAACTCTTCATCAAAGTTGCTAATGTCAGTCGGATCCCTTAAAGTGGGCACAAAAGGGGGCTTCAGGGTCCTGGCAAACAGGGCATCCCAGTCAATTCCCTGCAGAACAGGCCAGAGTGACATGAGATTATTTCTGAAATCTGAAGTAAGAAGGGAGATTGCAGTCCCCCTTTCAGATCATTCACAAAAGCTCTTACCTCTACTGATTTAAAAAAAGAAAGAGAACTGAAAGAGACCCAAAACAAAGAGCAGAGTTGGTGCGAGCTGGGTAATGCAGAGCTCCTGTACAGTCTAAAGCTGTTATTCAGACCACTGGGAAACACAGCTACAGCTAAAAATGGTATTTTGGAAGGACAGAACTGTAGCACAGCTGTGTTCATGTGGACCTATGGAATTCCCAGCAATTTCTGCTGACATCCAAGTTCTCCAGTGCAAATCCAGCTAGGGTCTATAATGCTAAGAACTTTTGGCAGATGGCAACACCTTTGTCTGGAGCAGACATAACATCCTTGACCCGAAGCAAGTATGTCTATAACCTCTTTTTTTCAGGAGTCACATATATCCTACAAATGCACGTGCCATCAAACAGACTGACTGGCAACCGCTGTCACCACTAGGCAGCACCTCTGCCTGCTGCAGTCTGATTTCAAAAGGGGTGGCCATTGATGGTTCAAAAGGCAAGTACATCTGTTGAGTGGAACCAGCACAATCAGAGTTAAACTGTCTCTGGAAGCTTCCAGATCCCAGAAAACACACTTGGGACTGTAATTTCAAACACATATTGAAACATATTCCTGAATACAGCAATGAGGTGCAGCAGATGTTACCCCTGAGATCTCACTGATAACTAAGGGAAATAGGCCTTGATGCCAACCAAAAGGAAACCACTTGCAGCAAAAACACAAGAGATGAGGGGAAGGATAAAGCGAGTTCCTACCTTAAAAAAGGGCTGGATTTTAATCTCTTCTGCATCTCTTTCCCCTGCTCCCAGTCTACGCTCTGGACACTTCCGAAGAAGCTGCATGAAATATAAATTCAAAATCTAACAATGGGAACAGAAATAATGTTCCAGAGAGAAAATGGAAAGAAAGGAACTGGACTGACCCTTCGGCATCTTCTCATTTTCACTTTGCTGCAAGGTCAGAATCTGCTAGGAATAGCTCAGACCTAGTTAGTTCCTGTAAACAACCTGCCAACATCAGTAATATCTCTGCTATGAACTGTATGAAGTATCTCATCTTAATTGTGTGCCTGTGACTGCTGGGTCACATTCAGCAACCCAATCAAGTCACCTCCACTGAAAGACTCTGACATTCCTGCCCTTGAATCAATGCTTCTCCAATTCAGACTTAGCAGCAGCTGACCTTGGTAAGAAGCCTGCTTAGTCATCCTTAGGCAGAAGAACAGCATTTATGTGAAGAAAAGAAAGAAAAGAAAGGAAAAATATGTGAAAATTTTAAATATTTCCCTAGTCTGTGTAGGCAGCTCCAGATTACACACACAAATGGTATCTGCTCCCAATAGTCCCTCTGCATCCACTTACACAGTAAATGCAAATTCCTCAGGCTCCCAGAGGCCCATCAAGCCCATTACCTTACGGATTATAGAAAGTGCCTCGGTTGAAAGGAATCGTGGATACCGGACTTCATCATTGACAATACTGTCAAAGACTTCTTCCTCATCATCTCCTGGGAACGGTGCCTGCAATGGTGACATTTTAGTATTTAATACACACAGCACCCATTCCTTGCTGTTAAATAGGGATGAGAGTAGCAGGGATTTGTGTGGATTAATTAATGTTGATCCATTGCAGTGAGAAAAATGTAATTTAAATATTAATAGTTGGCTACATTCAGTAAAAATTTATGTTAAGTGGTTGGGTGCTACTGTCCTCAGGCCTGCTAAGGCTGTGAGGTCCTCTTAGGGAATGGTGATCTTACCTCACCCACGAGCATCTCATAAATGAGTACACCCAATCCCCACCAGTCTACTGCCCGGGTGTAGGAGATGTCAGTTAAGACTTCTGGAGCAAGGAATTCAGGGGTGCCACAGAAGGTGTTTGTGCGGTCTCCAAACCCTATTCCTGTAGGAAAAGAACACTTCTGTAAAACCCAGCACCATTCCTGAAGGGATCACATGCAGCCTCCATTTTTGAAAGCCACATTATATCACTTCATGATCTAATACTGTTAACTGGGCAAGGTTCTCATCAGTGATTGCAAATGCCAATGAAGAAGTATGAAACCTGAGCCCAAACAACTCCAAATAAGAAATACAGTCAATGCTGGAATTAACAGCAAAATCAAGGAAACCTCCTGCAGATTGCATTGCTCATGCACTCAAGTTAACAGTTTGTAGGGTCCTGTATTCTGGCTCACTTAAACATTGTAAATATAAGGACATTGTAAATACCACTTTCCTGAAGATTAAAGGACAAAGTACTCTTTTAAGGGTCATCAGGGCCAGACAGGTGAGGTGTTTTACGATTTATTTGGTTTGTTTTGTTTTTCACAGCGTTTGATTTCTTTTTAAGATGAGGATAAGTGCAAGCTGCACACAACCATCTCAGTACCTGTATTTGTGAACATATTACTAACACCCAGATCCTAAACTGGTTCTGACTTCACCAAAGTCACTCACCCTCCTTACACAATCCAAAGTCCGCAATCTTCACAAACCCCTCAGCATCTAATAGGAGATTATCCAATTTCAGGTCCCTGCAGGCAAAAGAAATGAAAAAAAAAAGATGCATGATGTCCAAGGATTGTCATCCAACATCTTATTTTTGCAAGAGGCAGAAGCTAGACCTTAATAAAGAGAACAAACTCTAAACTGAGTAAAGTCTACTTTTTGTTTAAAGAACATACTATTTGGAAGATTCTTCCTTCATTTACTGATATCTTCCTTTTATTGAAATGTTCACAAAGCAGCTTGGAGCTAGGTGGGGCTTATTCATCTGGAAAAGAGTACCTCACAACAGCACAACTAATTACTATCTCAGTGAAAATGAAAGCAGTGACTTACAAGTGCCCTCCAGAATGTATTGGCATGTGACAGAGGATTAATCACCTGCAGCATGCCAGATGAATAGCTTCTAGATGGTCTTTCTTTACGGTAAGTATGATGAACATGCTGAGAGCAACAGGCAATCACAAAACCAGACAAACAAAAGAGAAACCCCAGCAAGATAGTGAGCTCCAGCCACATAGCTACAGGAAAAAACAACTTTTAAGTAGCTGAACTGTCTTGTACTTGATTCTTTGCTGCATTACCTATAGATAATTTTCTTCTCATGCAAGAACTGGAGCCCCAAGACTACGCAGGCTGAGTAAAACCTGAAAGAGAGAATAATTATCAGGAAATAAATATGAGAATTAAGTTTAAAATTTATAGTGCCCAAAACCTAGACTCATTCAAACATACTGTGCCATGCGCTCTGGAAAAACATCTTCATGTATGCGCATCATGAGATCACCACCTGGAGTATATTCCATCACAAAACAAGCATGATGAGGCGTCTGGAAACACGCAAACATGTTCACAAGGAATGGATGATCAGAAGAATTGACCACTTCAAATATTCGCTTCTCACAGTTCAAGCTGCCAGGATTCAAAGAACAAAAATGCCAATGTTAAAACTTGGAGAAAAGCCTGTTTTGAGAAAGAGGGTGAAGGAGGAAACCTTTACATCTTAAGCTGGAGAAATAAAAAGCATGGGCTATGCAATATTTATCTTACATATTTCCAAACCCTGAGGTTTAGAGTGTTCTTCAGGTGCTACTCTGCTAGAAGCTTTCTAGCTAAACACTGTTAGAAGTTTCCTTATTTCTGATTTTAGTTACCCAAGCCTTAAGGTCACATTTAACTGTAACAGTGCCACGACCAGTACCATCACATCTAATAACGTGCGATTAGAGCTGCGTTAATGTAGCCTCTGGCAATAGTATCATCTCTAAACAACGCTCACCTATCAATTTCATCTCTTCTGATAATATCTTTTTTCTTCAAGGCTTTGATAGCATACAGCTTCCCAGTTGCCTTGTATTGGGCCAACAGTACCTGAAAGACAACAGAAAACTGCCTCAAACAAATCCATTGCTTCCTTACTGGAGTATTTGGACTCACATTGTCACAGGCTATTTCCATCTGTTCCAGACAGATATTCTCAAAAGCAAGCTCAAGTAATTCCAAAGCCAGAGCACTCTTTCTGCAACAGCAGTCCAGAAGGATGTCTGAACAAAGCAGCATCCCAGCTGGCCCAGTGCTTTACAAGAATCTTGGAGCTCTCACAGCAAGTAACTACACATTCAGTTTTTGGAAATGGAGCTATTCTACTACAAGTGGCTACAATAATGAAAGGAATGGTAATGGTGTGCTTTACAAAATGACTTCACACTCCCAGGACAGTTTTCCCCAGGCTTTGAAGACACAAATCTTCCAGAGTTTTTAATGTTAACAAGTTGCTTGTGTGGTTGGACTGGGTTTGGTTTGTATATCTGCAGTGAATAAATCTCTTTTGTGCTGCTAACGTTTTTATTCAGACCCTGAAGCAAAGGCCCATCTTTACAACCACAGTCCTACCACCCTCCTCCACAAAGTACCCTTCTGTACTACCTTCCCGAAGTGGCCACGTCCCAGCATTGCAATGCAGTGAAAATCCTCAAGCTGAACTGTCCTTTTCCTGCAGACAAAGAAGAATCACTGAGACAATACCTCAAAGATGCACAAAAAAACACAACAAAGGAGTATGTGTTTTTGCATTAGGGGAAGAAGCTCTGTATAGCGAAAGGCAAAGCAAACAGCTGTGTCAGCCACTTTTCATCTAAGCTGAAATTCTGTAAACTCAGGCTTGCTGATGCTGTGCTGCCGCTGCAGAAAGGAGAGGGTAACCATAAGGCGAGGAAACTGCTCTAAGGGGTTGCAGTCTGACTTCCATCTGTACTGGCAGTGGGACTCTCCAGGGCTTGCTTACTCTCTCCATTACTTCCCATAACAGGGTTAGTTCCCCTCCACCCCCATCCTCAGGGTAGTAAAATTTCATTTCACCTACACTCCTTTCAGCAGGCTCAACAGCAATGGTGTGACTCAGATATGAATGTGTGTATCAAGTGCCAGTACGACATGGGCAAAGGAGAAGTTCTTAAATGGGAACTGGAAATGAAACACTGAGACAACAGACATAAGATGTTGCTGGAAAAAAAAAATGCTATAGAATGTTTTATCAGCCACAAGGTGTTACCAAGGAAACTCAGGCTGCAGAATTGCTCTGAAAGAATTTAGGAAAAAAACCCCAACAGCCCACACCTTAAATGCTTTAGTCCAGAAAACAGACACGCCATACTCAGTAACAAAAATGAAGTGCTAAGTATCTACTTATTAAGGACTTTCCCCTCAGTCTCCTCAGAGAGAAGTTACGCAGTTGCCTGATGGTAACCTACGTGGGACCTCTCAAAGTGATAATGAAATTAGCAACACAGTTCTATGTTCTGAACTGCAAGAACAGCTTAGACTTTGGTATTTGTGCTTTTTCAGTTAGTTCAGTTCAACAACAGGACATTTTTCTTACTTGTCCACGTTTTAGTGCACTTGCTGCTGTGGATCCTCGTTACATACAAGCTATGTGTGCGTAGCTGTGGCAGACTCCAAGCACCTTATTGCTTTGTACCTCCCTGGGTAATGAAAGAGTGTATCTTGCACACCAAAACAAACAGAAGAACATGAGGCATGCCAAATGTGTTTCTAAAGTATTACTTAGACTACAGACACATCCAAATATGCTTCCCCATAGGCCTTCAAACATAGGGAAGTACTTGAAGACAGTTAAGTGACTCTACCTTCTACTGAAGTTATCTGTTGCACTGTAGCGCACAGTCTATCAGTAGCCTCAGCATTGGGGTTAATAAGCAGATAAGGCACAGCAGACATCTGGACAGGTTCAGAGCAGACTTTTAGTGGTGCTGTCTACACTCAGCACAAAGAGCCTTCTGCTGAGAACCCAAAGCAGAACCTTGTGCAGAATTTTAGACTGCCTGCTCAATAATTTGAGCCCAGTGCATCTTTAATCTGTGACCCAATGTAGCTCATGCTGTCCATAGTTACCTTGGAGATGCTGGGACTGGGGGTTTTTTTGTAGCAGAGCTGCAAGACTTCTCCTCAACATGCAGCCGCTTCAGACACTAGGAACAGAAAGAAAATTACAGTGTGTCATTTTCTGAAACCATCAAATCAGACCTGAACACCCACATCCAGATTTTATCATCTTTCATGATCCAGCTTAAGTACAGACAAGTACTTGCAGTTAGTTACAGCCTCTGCTTGGAGGGACACAGCATGAAAGATTGTCTGTGGTCACACAAAACTATTCCCACGTACAGCATTTTTAATAGGGTCAAATTCTTTAAAATAAACACTTCTAGAAGTCTAGGATAAAACATTTCCTTTCTAGGAAAAAAAAGGCATCTCATGTCCCAGGAAGAGTCACAACGTTCAAAGAATGCAGTTTCCTCTGTCATCAAAGCCAAATGTGACAGGGTAAGAAGTGGTAGAACACAGTCATTAACCATTATACTACTCAAAACAATTTTCCTACTCCTTCCTGTCGGGAAAGTGGAACTCAGAGCTCTTCTTTGTTTTGCCCAGTTTCTTTAATGACAAAGAATTACATCTGGTCCTAAAAACCTATCGAGCCTCCCTCTCTGCTTTCTCTACAGTCATCTGTCCAGTACTCTTGTCCTGAACTCCCAGTGTTGACCAACATTTCATTTTGCTTCTCAAGAAAAGCAACTTAGCATTTCAAACAAAAGAAAAAGGGAAAAAATGAAAAAAAAAAAAATCAATAAATGGTGCAACACTTCTGTGAAGACTTCATGTCAAAGAAGCTCACTGGGTTTGGAATCCCTGGAGATCAGCCAGCTAATGAGGAATCACTTGAGTACAGTTAGTTTCTCCAGTAACAAAATAAGAACAATTGGGCCTTGAAAAAACACCGAGGAATGAAGAAAGTCTCCCAGCTGGCCTGGATAATTACCGGAGAATCTGCAGGAGATGGTGTTGGTTCTTTGGAGCTCGCTATCAGAAAAATGCGAGGAGGCTTAGGTGGTGCTTCATCAGCAAATGTGAGCTTGGCCACAGGGAAGTCACTGCAGTTGTAAGACAGAATTGAAGGAGATAGCTTTAGGGCAGAGTGCTGAATACAGACACCTTGGTATCACCTTTCTTTAAGCAAAGTTCAGACCAATACACTGGACAGCAACAGTTCCTGCCTCACATCATGTCTGCTAAGTAGCAATAAGGCATTTCCTCCTAAATGAATGAAAACACCCCGCTAGAAGAACATTCAGAACATGACTTACCCACTCAGTTTGGACATTGAATCCACTTTACTTTGCGGGGTAACTGGAGAGAAGTCTGTATTAGTGGGATCATGAAGTGGGGGGCTCAGAGTACTTATGGAACTACATGGCGGGAGGAAACTCATCATCAGGCGACCCCAAGCAGCAACATTTATGTTCATTTGTGGAGCTCGAAGAAATTCCTTCCCTGGAGAAGTCAGAGTCAAAATGCCCGTGAGATTATAATACACAAATTACAGTAACACTGTTAAACTGTCATTCTCATCCAAACACCCATGGGTTTCTGAGAAAGGCAGCCCATCCTAGGGAGAATGGGCTTTTTTTTAGGGAAATTTAATAATGATGACTATACAGATCTACCATTTGGTCTAAATTCAGCCCCAAGTAATGTCGTAACAATCCTCAAGTACAAATTGTCTATGGTGTTAATGAGTTTCATATTAAGTCAGGTTCTTTTCTGTTTCAATACTACATTTTAATCATGCAGCATGTTAACAGGAAGTTTCTGAAAAATGTCTTAGAAACAAGTAAGCATTTGGTATGTTTTCATTATTTGTACTATTTCCTGAAGAATATAAATATACACTCTCATTTATCCTCATTATCAGTCCTCAGGACGTACACTCTTGCCTTATTGAGCTTCATAAGGAATTTGCAGACAAAACAGAAAGTATCCAAGTTATCCCAGTCCCTAAACTAGTAATCTGAGCTCTAAACACTTGACAGACTATCAATAGCCTGTTCAAGCTACAGTCTTCTATAATTCAGTTCTCCAGAAAACCTTGCTGTTCATCAATAACAGCACTGCTGGCTAAATGAGTACAGCTCAAGTTCCTGGATCTTGCCAAGAAGTCTGGTTAACAATCATTAATTATATATCTCCTAATAATATTGTGAATAGAAACACCACAACAATATCACATTACCCACCACACTGCAGCCAGACTGCTTGCACTTCTCGTGACTGAACCAGCTTTCCCAACCTAACAGAGCCCAGCTACTTACCCACAGTAATTAGAAGCATTTTAATGGATTTTAATGGCTCACGACTGTAACAGGATAGGAGTGCAAACCCCTGTACTTACCTTCACACCCTTGAGAGTCTGCAGTCTCATGCAGCTTACCTTTCTGCTTGGGGAAAATGCGCTGCTGCCGCTGCAGTTTTGGCTTCCTCTCAATGACAGGGTTACAGAACATCACCTGTCAGAGAAGCCAAAAGGGATTTGTCAGGATTCTTCATTTACACTGTGAATACAAATTTTAACACGTGGCTCCTCTTCATCAAATTCTTCATTTGTATCTGTTAAATGAGGAGGAAATCCCATAGACTGCATTATTGGAGTTTAACCCTCTAAGCACCTCATACTTCAACTGGGTGTTTACATGTTGGAAATTTTTGCTACCTGAAATGCAGGAAAACCTCAGGATTAAGATCAATTTACACCCCAAACTAAACTGATTTAATTTGTAAAGCTATGCAGAAAGAACAGCCATTTGTAGGGTAAATAAAGCAGTAGTCTGTGGCACAGAAATAAAAAACAAACAAACAAAAACACCACCCCAAACCAGCTCCACAAAACAAAACCACAAACAACCAAGATTACAGGGAGCAGGGAGAAGAGGTAAATCCTGGTGGATGAGGTGAAGATCCTGCTTTTGGAATTACAACCACAGGAACTTTCATCACAACACAAAGAAGAAAGTGCTTTAGCTTTTAAGGGATTATCTGGATGATCTCTTCATTGATAGCACTTCAAACTATTATTAGCTGCAGAAAGATTATAAAATAAGCATGCCCAGAGGGAGCGTGAATCTGATTCTACACTCTCTCTGAATCAATTCTGACCATTAAGCCAGATGATTAATTAAAGTGTCACTGATGACTCATAATGAAAACAAACAAAAACCAGCGGATTTCACAGCACACACACATATAATTACAGTGGAGCAGCTGAAGAGTCACTATGGGCTATAGCCTGTGTACATCTATCATAGCGTGCTGTTCCTCATTCTTATACCTGATATTGATGCAAAAGGATTTCAGGCATCATTCTACCCTTTTAGGTTATCACTCCTCCTTCCATTTCTTGTATCCTGGGCTGAACAACAGCTTTCAGGGAAGGCACTCTGAAAAAGAAACAGGCTCACATCTATTCATACCTCTGCAAAAAGCATTCCTTGGGGTTCAAGTGAGAGGCACATGCCATGGCGTTCGTTGTCAAGGAAATCATCCAAACGTAGAAACTTCACTGCACAGAGTTCTCTCCAGTCTCTCCAGTAAACTGCAATCTCTAGTTCACGAGACTGGGGGGGGGGGGGAGCAATGGGGGAGGAAAAGAAAAAACAGCAGAAGTGTTACATACAGCCCTATGCACTGGAAACATAACACATTTGCTCCTGGAAAAACACCAGCAAACTAAAACTAATGCATAAGAAACTCAGTTTAACCCTTCTGTTCCTGCTTTCTCTGATGTTTCCAGATTTTCTTAGCTACAGACCCTCTTGGAGATGGCTGACTTGGCTCCCCATTTCAGAATTCCCTGCGAGAATTGCTTTGTTGGTAAGAAATAAAGCTGCTCAGATAAGAAGAGAAGGACAACAGATGCCGTTGAAGCTGAATCTCTGCCAGAGATGCACTGCCTTCAGGGGAAGGCTCAAATATCTGGCACATGAAAGGGCACGGGGACAGCAGCAACACAGTTGAACGTAGTGGAATGGCAGCTAACCGACCAAATAGGGGAAGGTAAAATGGAAAAACAAATCTAACGTAGGGAATCTGGGGCAGACTTACGCGGTCCAGCTCAATGACAAAGCTCTGGTCCCATGCCTGGTTATTAACTGGTCCCCAGTTGGTTTGGCCAACCACCTTATTGTCTACTTTGAGCACTGCAAGAACCTCATCTGGACAAAGGAGAAAACATGGACTGTAATCTTTTACCAAAGAAAAGATGCTTAAGGTGAATATCCCAATCAAGTGTAAATGTCAGGAGAGTATTAGAAGGACTGGGTACAATGCAATTTCTTCTCTTTATGTTTTGCAGAAACCGAGTTTCTTACACTTAGTCTCATCATGATACTGGGTTAGCTTGATGAGAAGCCCCCATGCTCCTACATGCCATTCCCAATTCAAGAGGTAACCCCAAACTCACTACACGGCTCTTCATTCCGCAGGTATTTTCCCGCACTACCACGGCCAGGGAAAGGAACTCGTGTTCGGGAAAGGGCCCTCAAGTCACTTGGGCTACCACAGATGGGAGAAGAACTGGTCATTCGGGAACGTCCTGGAACATTTTCCAACAGATCCTGACACCCCATCAGTCTCACTTCCAGTGTTCCTGAGGAATTTTAGGAGAGTACAGAATATTATTATGTAAAAGGTAAAGTGATTCCAGTCAGTCCATCCTCACAGGGGTCCAGGAATTTCTCTGGTTCTTGGTTAATAGCTAAAATCTACCCCATATTAATAGCCTGCAAACCCATATGGCCTTGAACACAAGTCCAGCTTCTAGAAAAAACAAATGTCTAGTTAACAAGAGGCTTTTCAACAATGAGAAGACAACTTCTTTCCCACAACAGCATTCCATGCAGGATTTTTGTACCTGTAAGGGCTGTAGGTTTGATGACTGAAGTGGGCTGGATGCTGCCATGCCGAGCTCCCAAGGAAGAAGTATTTACTAGTTCTTGCTTGATGAGTGTTCTCTTTGGGTGGTCAGGAGAAAGCTCACTAAGCTGGTGTTCCAAGGACAAGCGCAGCAGGTCAATCTTCTGAGAGGACTCTTGCAAACGACCCTGAGCCTACCAATGTCAAGTAGAACAGAAAGACATTTTCAGTTTCTGGGGGCTATTAATCCTCTCTGACCCACTAGAGTAAGCTTCAAAAAAACCCCAAACAACCAGATAACATCTGACTAATAAGGAACAAGAGGAAATATTTTTCCCACAGATCCTGACCACCCCATCAGTGTCCTTCTGACCTGCCTGAGAAATTTCCAAAATAAAGGACATTATCCCTAGAAAGGGAAGTGATCACAGTCTGTCTTCAGAGAGAGACAGGAACTTCCGAATTAATAACTCCTCGTTAACTCTGCTCATTCATGCTAAATCACTAATGTTGAAGCATGAAAGCACCCTCTCAGAAAGGTTTGAATAAGGGCTTACCTCAGCCAAAAACTTGCGATCCTGTACCCGACTCCCTCCCAGGATCTTCAGCACATTCTTTGCCCCCTCTGCTACAGCAGCTTCAATGCGCAGGTGATGTCTCAGCTCCTCAATACGTAGCTCCAAAGCGCTGATGGTAGTTCCCACCCTCACTGGCCATTTGGGAGATAAAATCAAGCAATTGACAGAGTATTGTGGATCCCAGGACTTTGGCCACAACTGGTCAGGGCTCAATCAGTGACTTAAAACATCCTACCTGCTGGATCCACTGTATCCTCCATCCCTCCTGCTGACTGTGATACTTTTGCAATGTGCATGCGGATTATTTCAATCTTTGTCTTGCTGTCCTGAAGCATCTGCTGAGCTGTAGCCAGCAGCTTCCGCTCCTGCCAAAAAGAAAAAATGCAGAGAGAGAACCATGTCAATTAAAAGGGGATCACAATGATGTGGATGATGCTGTATCTGCAAGAAGGATCATAAATGACTCTGAAATATCACACTTAAGCAGTTCTGTAAAGGAAACACAGCTGAGGATCAAGGACATTGAGATCGCTGTTCTCCATTCATAGAGGAAAAGGACAGGTCAAGGGCAGGTCTAGTTAATACCAAACCCTGCAGCCACCAAGACGCGTGGTTTGCTGCTTATCATGCTCACACTGTTTTGTGAGCAGAGGTTTGAACAAATAGAAGTATCACAAGTGTGTACACGGCTGGTCTTACTAGATCAAGCTTGAGAGTAAACCTTCCTTTGGTTTGGGTTTAATTATCGTTTGACTTTTAAACATAATGATGCCAAACTCAAAAATTGGGAAAAATATGGAACCAGCAAACCTCCAAATTCTTTTCTTAAATACAGAGACACCACATGCTGTGCTTCATCCTATACAATCTAGTGAGAGCAAAACACTGGTATTTTACACTTAGCACATGCAATGTTTTTTTTCCTCTCATACCAACCTTACTAACTTCCGAGGCTTCAGCAGTTTTTCTACAGACAGCACTGCTACCATGCCACTTCCTATCAGACACTGTTCTCTGGTTCACATCTGCCCTAAATCTAGATTCACTATGAGCATTGAGGTTAGATGCACTAACGCCCCCCTGTTGGCATTCAGCTACCCAGGGTAAGCATCTAGACCAAGAAGCAATGTGGTCTGTAGCTGGTAGAGAGGCAGGTCTTTCCAAAGGGTCTTTCATCTGTCCATAGATAAGACCAGCCTCACTCTAAGTACTCAGCTCTTCCACTGAGACTACAAGAGAGTTTACCTGGCAAGGTAAAACAACACAATTCCCAACTCTGTCATTAATACCACTAAGCAACATTCAAAATCAGAAGCACAACCAGTATTTGCAATGTAAGAACTGCTAAAAGGATCAAAACTGCCAGAGTATGCCAGTCTGTCTGGTTTAGTAAGTCCCCTCTCCCAATGAGGGCCACCAGATGCCTCAGGAAAAGGCAGACACAATCACATCACGGGTTAAAGTGGAAAGAACCACATCTTCAGAAAAGCCTTTTCCTTATACCCAGTGATTTGAGATTGGACTAAGTTCTTGGCAAATCAAACATACACCATCCAGTTCCTTTCCGATTTCTGCTAAATTCTTGGTATCTGCAACATACTGCAGTAAGTCTAATGTACTATCACAGAGTCAGTTGTCCTGTGCACTAACATGAGATGCTACCACTATGCTGGGAGTTTGGATTCCGTCAAGCTTCACAAATAAATTTCTCTCACACACCAATTATCAGGGAGACCTCTTGCATATGGACTTTATAGACAAATTTTGATTCAGGAATTCATAGTCCCAAAAGGTTTCTTATTCCGTCTTACCTTGGATGTTGAATACATTTGGATCATGTTCTCAGCTCCTTGTTTCACTTTCATTTCAACATGCAGCTGCTTTTTCAGAGCTTCAACCTTCCTTGCCATGGGGTCAGGGCTTCTTTCCCAGAGACAAGGATCTGGAGATGCAGATTCATCTGCACAGACAACCCAATCAATACCATTAGCCATTATTTCACTGGGCTATAGATGGGAGACTCTATAGGAGGAGGTCAGGCTATAAAATAAGGTACTAAATGGACCTGCCTACAAAACCAACTGCAGAACACTGTTTCGAATGAAGCTGAAGCTCATATCTGTAAATATTTTAAGAAATATTTATCAACCTATTCTAACAAGCAATATTCCAAGTTCATATTCTATATTACTTGGATGTTCAATTGTCCAGAAACTCTACTTCAATATCTTCAATTTTATGTGCCACCTACTCCTCAGTATTGCCCATGCCCAGCACTCTCAGCTTCTCCTTACACTGATCTCTCATGTTGCCTCATTTCACACAATGTCAGGGGTTGGAAGGGACCTCTAAAGATCATTGAATCCAAACCCCTGCCAGAGAAGGGCCAAAACTAGGGCTCAGAAATGAATCCAGATGGGTCTTGAATGTCTCCAGAGAAGAGTCCACAACCTTGCTGGGAAGCCTATTACAGGGCTCTATAACTCATACAGTAAAGTTCTTCCTAATGTTGAGGTAGAATGTCCTGTGCTCAAGCTTGAATCCATTGCCCCTTGTCCTATCCCAGGGCACAAACAAAAAGAGGTTGTCTCTGCCTTCTAGACACCCAGCCCTCATGGATTTATAGACATTAATGAGATCCTCTTTCAGTCTTCTCCTCTCCAGACTAAATCAGAGCCATTGCAACTCTATTGCCCCAATTTCAGTTTTGTACTGCACAGATCCATTAACCAGCTAAACACCAACAGAAGAAACTCCCACTACATGCGAGTCCTCAACATAATGATGAATCAATTCAATGTAGGCCAGTATCGAAGCACTACAACCGAGTTTTCCTGTCAATCATGACCTACCTGCCTTACTCTCCTCTTTATCAGTTATCACAATCCTTGCATTAAGCTCCTGAAGTTCCCAATGCAGTTGCTCCAGTTTTCGGTTGGAAGATTTCAGTACATGCTCTATGTGAACAAGGTTCTTCCTGTCTGTTGTTGCTTTGCGCAGATTTTCTGCCCCCTCTTTAATCTTCAGCTCTTTCTGTATAGCCCGGCGAAGCAGTTCCTTCTCACCCTCCAGTTTCTGCTGGAAACTTGGATCCATTAAGTTCACACCATTGCCCAGCTGCAAGAGACAGCTGCCCTGCAATCAAGCAGCATTGGGTTTCAGAGATAACATAACTCAATCAGATTTATGTCACGATACCCTCACAATATTCCACTCCTTCATGTAGTTTAGAAGTGGCTTCAGACAAATGCTGAGGCCAAATTTTCAAGAGCATAGTCCTACACTGAAACTCCAGAAGACAACACAACTTTGATCTTAATGTATCTTCATTGTGTTTTAAACCATAATAGAGAAGCTTAATCTTATTTATTTCCTTGTTACTTAACACCTACAGATATCTCAGTTCTCCAGCCACCAAAGCCCAGCTGATATTTTTCCCTGTTCTCATCAACATTAATTTGACCAGGATGAGGAAGGTGCCTCGGTGCATCTGTACTAAGCTGCTGGTGGAGCAAAGCACACTAACCCATGAAGAAAATGTAAAACCTACAGCTGTTTCTGCAAAGGAGCAAGTAAATTAGTGGCTGAACTGTTTGTTGTGTCTTAAAGGAGCCTAGACTGTTGTCTCGATGTCTGTCCTGCCTGTGATTTACAGGCAGTAAATGTTTGTTATTGTGACTTGCGCTAGCAGCATTCAGGCTGGTTCTGGGTTTTGTTTGACATCGTTTTCCTTACTAATTGTTCTAGTGAAACAGGTGTCATCGACAGCTCTGGGCAGAGATGCTCTGGTTACAGACTGAACACACACAGTTCAGGAAGCAGCAGGATAGGTCCATCGCACCAACCAAGCACTGCAAAAGCTTTAGTCACAAGAATGCCACCCCACACCATCACCAAGGGCAGCTTTAAGGTATTCAGGGCAATTAAAATACTAATAACCACACATCAATGACTCATCGCACCCTCTACTTAAATGCAAGAGAAACAGTTGCACAGTCAAGCTCCACTATGCTAACAGATTCAAGCTCACACAGCACATCAGTGGCTAAGGGCAGAGCTCAGGGACCCCAGATTGCTTTCATAAGCTGGGATTTGTTGACCACAATCAGTTGACCACATTTCCAACAACAAACCACACCAGAGTTGTGTTACTTCTGTGCATCACTGCATTTTACACAAGCCTGTGCCACTCACACAGAGCCGATTATTTAACCACATTAGTAGTTTGTCGTGCACCTCACAGACCCAACCAAACATCCTCAATCAGAATTTGCTGTGATTTCAGTCTAATAGCAAAAGAATGAAATAAAAAAAAAAGTCTATTTTAAAGTTGGCCTAAACCCAGGCTGGCTCTGCAGCAGATACACAATAGCCAAAATAGGAGTTGTTCACATCGGTAAGAAAACAAAAAGGTTCAGTTTAACATCCTGATTCCAGGAAGTTCTCGCCCAATTAGTAAAGCCAGGAACTAAGCCAGAGCTTTGAAAAACATCCAAAGTTTTGTGAGGAAGAACTTGAATCACGGAGTTCCTGAGTCACAGGCAACCTTTACTAGCTGCTAGTTGGAAAATCAGAAAGCTCTTTATCCAGCCTGTAACAAGTGTCTAAAAGGAGTTCACTGGTTGCAATTCTCATTTAAATCACTAGGAAAAGCACATGGATTTACCTTTCTATCCAGGCTACACAAGTGGGCGGTAAACAACCCATCCTCTGCATCTGCTCAGGCCAAGATCACTGCTGACACAGGGTATGGATGTAGACCTGGCTATTGATTCAGAGAACAGGTACAGTCTAGGCACTCTCGGGTCAATTTTCCTCCACATCACGCTCTGCCAAAAGCCAGTCTGAACACCAGTTAATGCACCACACTAATTTTCTGAATACATTTAGAATGTAAACACTGCATGTTTTACTGGATCCTTCTTCCCCTCTGAGTCAGGGAGGACCATAACACAGACATTGTTTGAACCAGGAAGAGAAACTATCTGTTATTGAGGATGGGAAAGTTGAATTTGCCTTTGGGTTGATCCACACTGCATTCCAACTGAGGAATTCCGGTGGGGTGTCAGGATACTGCCACAGCCCCTGCTGCAGCTGTTCTTGGGTTCTGAGGAAGGTCAGTCCTTCAGGGTACATCTCCAAAGCCATACTGGAATATGTTTCCAGCTTGCAGAGAAATACCCAAGCCGGCTTAAATTATCTCCTTTCTGGTGCTTGTAGTGGGGCTGCCAGCACTTACTCAGGGCTTCCACTGGCTGAACTTGTGTCCTACTGAAATGTACTTCTTCCTAACTAGCAGGGATCTCAGCGTTATCACAGTTGTTTGGATTGCAGCCCATGGAGATCCCAGTTGTTGTGCTCAGCCTGGCAACCAGCTTCTCCAGCACTGTGCCCAGAGCAAACCCAGCCCTTAGAGCTTCACCAGCAACACAGAAACGGGTTCACGGCAAGTTATTGAGGAGGAGACGGTCCCTGCATGCCACAACTGCTCGCCAGGACATTGTAATCCACATCTTTGTGCTGTAGGGACGAGGCCTGGTTTGGACAGGCTCACACTAACCACATTTACTCAAGGAAAAAAAGCAGTAGCAAAGTCTGGAAGAGGCATTTTCCATCCCCGCTGGAGCCAGTGCCCTTCCCAGCCCGAGTGCTGATGCGGGCGGTGGCAGCGCGACGGAGAAAGCCCAGTCCCAATGGTCTTTGTGCTGGTCTCTCCATCCCTCGTCCCTGATGAGGCTTGAAACGCCTCATGGAAAGCTGGGAGAGGGCTCTACCCCACCTCATGGAGGATTCTCCCACACCCCGCTATTTCTTCAGCCCGGCGTTGCCATCCTCGCCCCGTCCCAGCCACGCCAGGTAGGGGGATTTGCTCAGCGGGCCCGACCCCATTTCCCTGAGGCGAGCAGGGACGTTTCTAAGGGATCCAGCTCGCCTCTCCCACCTCCCTCAGGCGCGGCCAGAGCGGGGTGGACTCAGGAACCCCTGCTCTCACCTCCGACACCATCTCTGGGGGCTTCCGGAGAAGCAGGAGGCTACGGCTTCCCGGTGGGAGGATGGAGGGACATCTCCCCCCCACCCCGCTTCACCCTTTGGCGACCCTCGGGAGGGAGGAGGAGGCCGCCCAGGAGTGGGAACCGCTGCGCTCAGGACGAGTCTCTCCCGCCTTGCTGTGACCCCCCCACACACCTCCCCCAGGCTCTCACCTGCGGGGTTCCCGCCGCGGCCGCCATTGCTCCGTGCGGCACCGCCGGCAACCGGCACTTTTTCAAACTTGAGCCCTTCCCGGGAGGCGACGGAGCCACCGGCAGCGCCCTCTCGCGGGGTGCGGGACCGGGAGAGCTGCGGGACCCAGGGGAGCTGCGGGAGCCGCCCCTTCCCCGCCCCTGGAGCCCATCCTGAGGGGAAACGCGCAGCTGGCGGCGGGAAGGGGCGAGGCGCCGTGGGCTGGGCGCGGGCATCGCCCTCGGCCTCCTGGGCAGGGAAGGACTCTGGGGGGGTCCGTCGCGGAGCCGGGAATTGCGGGGTCGTGCCGAAGGGATGGGACGGGACGGGGAGACACACAAGGACAGGAACCCCGAACGCGGTGCCTCGACTCCTCTGGGAGCTGCGAGCAAGTCCCCTCCGCTGCCTCGGCTGCTGTGCTGGGTGGTTTCCACTCTTAGTTCCCCAGACTGACGCGTAGCCGGCGGTTGGTCTTGGGGGCACACACAGGCTGCCTCTGCCCTTCAGGCAGGAACATTCCCTGGGCGCGCGATGCCTGCCTCTGGTTCTTCCCAGTATTTCCACTATGAAACTGCTCCTCTAGAAGGATTACCTGTGCTTTTAGCTGAATATTTGGGGTTTGGGTTTTTTCACTCAAATATTCCTCTCAAATGTACCGAGTAACCCCACAGCTATCCTGAACGAAACCCCACTTCCCTGCTCTGCTGCCATCCTGTGCCACAGAAAGCAGGTCACAGGGTTTGAAACAAGTGGAAAAGGTACGTTGTCCTTTCAGTATCTTGTGAAACCCCTCCGTAGCAGTATTAAGCATCATCACCGCGCTAACATGCTGTTCCAGTCCCGGAGCAATCCACAGCATTAATTCAGGCAGTATCTGGAGGTGATACTATTCCCACACAGAAATGTAGGAATATGCTTAATAAAGAGAAATACTTGCCTTTGATTTAACTTGAAGAGATTTTTTTTACTTCTAGCATAAGCATTTTGTAAAGGAACCACAACTGAGTAAGTAGTAAATCACCTGAAAATGTAGAATTTAATTCTAGCTTAAGTGAGTTTTATTAAAGCCTTCAATTTCTATAAAACCTTCGAATGTGTTTCTGTTGTTAATAAAGTGTTAGATGAATAAAAACCCTGCTGGAACCTGTTGCTATTTGTAACACAATGCTTAAGGAATTATTTTAATTGAACTTTTCACTCAGTGGAAGAGTGGGAAAGTCAAACAGGAGGTGGAAGCTGCATTTCGGAAAAGCAGGGACACTGTCCCACCCTCAGTAAATAGAGCAGATGGGGATCAGGACTGTGATCAGCTGGGAAGAGGGTTGGTGGGAGCCCTGCATAATGGCAGAGGTTGGGGTACACATACAGATCCCCCTCTCATGAGGCAGAGACGCTCCAGGGAGCCTGAAACAATTTGTCAAGGACAATCAGTCTGAAAGAGGGGATAACCCTGAGGAAAAGGGACTTGTGTTCTACCAATTTACAGGCAAATCACAACCTTTCATCTTTGTGCCTCAGTCACTGGAGCACTAAAAGCAGTGGAAGGCTCAGGGGAAGCCCCTTTGCTCCCCAGAGCTCTCCACCTTCCACCTTGGCCAGATCTCCTGATTTTTGCCCCTTCCTTCAGGGAACCCCGTTTCAGGCCAGTGTGTAGGAGCACCCTGAGGGAATGGTGTTGGTCAGTTCTACTGCCTGAATAAATTCATGTCTGACTGGACTCTGTCTACTTGAGCACATTCACTCAGAAGTGACGATCAAGAAGAGAAAATCTGAGACATTTCCATTTTTAATCCAGGAGAGGGAGGGCAAGAGAGATGAAGCATAAATCTGTTCCCCGGAGGAAGCAGCATCTTGTTCCAGAGTCAGTTGTGACCTCCTGTCACTCTTACTGCACTGGGCACCTGATACCAAGAAAGAAGAACCATCAGCCTCACGCATGACAGATGAAGCACCAGTAACTAGTTCTTTTGAAAAAGACTCCCAGAAACAGTAACATTGAAATGTAAAAAGTGAAATGTACTTTAATTCCTTCTGGCAGAAGGATATCTTGAAGGTACATTAGAGAAAGGATCTCATTGATTTTAGGCTCTTAAACAAAATCCATCATAGCTTCAAAATTTAGGAACAGCATCCAACTGACATTGTACCACACTAACCCAGGAGCACAGCGATGGTTCTAAGAGAAGCTATTCCAGATTAAAGAAATGGCATAGATGACTGAAGAGTCAGAGGATGCTTATTTACAGGGCTAAAACCTATGTTGACATGCACGAATAAGTACACAGGTACAGTTTAAAAAAGACCCCAAACCTTTCTAACTTTATTTACACACAGATGCATGTTTTCCTTTGGCACAGACAAAAGATTCCAGTTTGTGACAATCAAACGTCAACCTTAAAAAAATCACCTTAGAGTCAGTTAAGGCACTCAGCCCCAGTACAGAAGCCTCACCTTCATTAAACTGCCACCAACTCAATGTCCTAACCTTAGAAATTCAGGTCACAGAGCTTGAATACAGCTTCCACCTGTGACAAACTTCACTCAGCAGCAGTAACTGGACGTGAGGAGCTCAAACAGCAGTGGGGAAATAAGAGCTCCAGGCATTTAATTAGAATCTCCCTTTCTTAACCAAGGTGGACATTTACTTTAAATGCTCTTTGTTTTCATTTACAAACTAAATCAAGTTAAAACGGACACCCATCACATACATTCAGCCCAATTAAACATTCAAGTGAACAGTCGGAGCACATGGTGGCTGTCTGTGGTGTTTCTTCAGCGTGGCAGAGAAATGTGTTAATCCCTACTCATTTCCATTGCTAGAAAAAGAGAAATTAAGATTACACTTAACAAACATTGTTTATTCTCTCAGCACATTAGTTCACTCTTCAGCTGTTGTTGGGGGAGTAAACCCTCCCATTTCACAGCAAATTCAGTACTATGAGTACAAAGTAGGAATGTTTTGGCACCCAAAATCCTAAATATGCAAGTCTCAGAAGCAGTATTTCATTATACAAACTTCTCATTTCTTGTTCCTCATCTTTGACTTCACAGCAGAACACAAAGCTTTGATTACTTTCAAGTTTTCATAGGATTTCTGTTAGTACCCCACAGGGGTCTAACAACAGAGTATTTTTCCTACAGCATTAATAACTATGGAAAAAGAATAATCTTTTCCTTGAAGAACTACAGTCAGTTAAGGCTACATAAAAATTAAGTAACAAGGCATCACAGCAAGCAATAGCACATCAACTCTACTGCAAGAGGAAGCAGTTTCCAATCTTAGAACAAAGGAATGAAATGAAAATGAATCTAAAATTCATAGACTTGCTAGGGTTTTTCTCTCTGGATGGCAAGGAACCACTTCATCACTTTACTCTGCAACCAAGCCCATGGCAGTAGCTTTTATTGAGATGAAGTAACTGATTGCTTTGTTTTTGCATTGACCACATGCAGACTGGGCTTTGGGTTGTCTCCACTAACTGGATTGGATCTAAGCTGGATCAGACACTTACAGAATGTTTTCCCCACAGGATTATTTGGAGAGGTCTCAAACCGAGATCATCTCAGGGGGCATTTAAAAAAAAAAAAAACAAACAAAGCTGCATTTTACTACAGTGGAAAAGGAATCAGATGAAATAAGAGCAAGTCTTCCCAGAAGACAAGTCTTTTCTACACATCCCAAAAGAACAAGCCCTTCAACTTTTAGATTAGCTGATACAGCTATTTAAAAAAAATATTTCAAAAGCACAGCATGCTGGAACAACTCTCCGACACTTGGTGGAACACCAGTGCTAACACCTGGGAAAATGCTACAAGCTACTTGAACGCAGTTTTACAAGAGTCCAGTACAACTACTGTACCTACAGGCTGCTGCTGAGGAAACAGTGAAGCAGCAACTTCACACACATAAGCTTTGCTAAGAATCCAGCCCTGACATTAGCTTCTGCTTAAGATTTATTTTCAACAAGACTTAATTTTCTAAAGAGACTTACAAAACCACCTGAAGCTTATAATAAAGACTCCTTGGTTGCCTTATTCTGAGCTTGTGAGATAGGCAAACTGACTTAGAGCAGTGCAAGGTATCATGTAAAGTATTTAAAAAACGATTAAAAATGTTAACATTTTCTTTTCTTTAAAATGTGAACAGAAAATCCCTGTCTTCCTA
This sequence comes from Upupa epops, assembly GCA_013397515.1. Classification (NCBI taxonomy): domain Eukaryota; kingdom Metazoa; phylum Chordata; class Aves; order Bucerotiformes; family Upupidae; genus Upupa; species Upupa epops. The sequence goes on along the minus strand of VZRI01010963.1, from coordinate 90,362 downwards.
CAAGGCACATAGACCTACAGATAGGCAATTCCAGAAATGGACTGTACAGTACTATCAAATGAAACACTTAATCAGTACTGAAACAGTGGAAACTAATTAATCATTAGTCCATGTAACCACAGGGCTGCACTGCACTCCAAGAATCCTGCCCAAAAGCCCCCCCCGGAAACTACGAGTACAAAACAGGGCATTAAACCTCTTTGCTTTCAGTGAAGACCAGCCAGTCCCTTTGTGTACACATTTAGTTTTATTGTAACAAAGCAACTTGTACACTTTAACGTTTAAAACTGAGCATCTTTCTTTCCTTTCCAGTGAAACAAAAAAAATAAAACCAAAAAAAAAGAATTTTAAAAATAAACAAGAACAAAATTACAATAGAGAATGTCAATTCCAAATAAGATCCTACAGGTTCTGCTGATTCTCCATCGAGTGGCAGGGCTCAAAGTCATCATTAGGAGAAGATTTTATTTTAAAAGTGTCATCTTAAACTGCAAGGATGTTTGTTAAACATCACAATTAAACATGCCAAAGGAGAAGAAGCCATGTTGTCAAAATGCCCACTTAACCCACCCAAACATCTGAAACCCACCCCGGCTGACCTTCTAGAACCCCGTTTTTATTTTTATTTATTTTTTTTTGTAGTTTTTTTCTTTTTTTTTTAAACAAGAGAAAGTAGACAGATACATGTTGGTAAATGCTAACTGTCCATATTCACATAGAGACACAGTGTAATCTCTGAGCCCAATATACAGAGAAAGAAGGAAAAAAGCTAGATTCTATGCACTACTACACAGGGGCCTAGCACTCTTCAGCTTCCAGCAGAGTGAAGGGAGCAGAAGGTTTTCTTTTTTCCCACAGAACATGGTGTGTTGATTCCATAAACAGTTTTTTGTTTGTTTTGAGACAGAAAGGGATTAAAATGAACTTGAAACAGAAACTGGTAGATTCTTTTCCACTGTATTCTGTTCAAGGTATTTCTCCTAAAAATAAATTGTGAACCATGGTGTAGAGGAGAGAAAAAGAGACCTCAAGAGAACAAGGCGACTGAGCACAAGAAAAAAAAGACAGCAACTTGCTCCCAGGGACTGGAGAAAAAATTAAAAAGGTAAAAAGGGGGGTTGGAATCCATCAGTGTTCAATTAGTCATCTTCTCCTTCATCCTCCTGTTGAAAGATAAACAACAGTTTAAAAACAAAAGGTAAATTGCTCAACTTTAGGCAGCACAAACTTTCAGATGCAGTAACGAGAATGTGTTATCACCTCAGAGATTAGAGCCCTGCAAGTGTTAGTCATAGCATGCTGTATCATCGCTCTCTCTTCTCCAAGGAGTAGCAACGTCTGCCTTGAGTACTTCTCTACACAGAAATCAAATAAAAACCAGATATCCCAATGAAAAACCATCAGGTTTGAAAAGCTACCATGGCTGAGGATCACTACAAACTCCTAAGAAGTGGGGTCATTTTTTTTTACCCCTTGTTTTAAACTCAGAAGAGCAATACGCCTCAACTTTCAGATGCTGAATTGTATGCTGCATAGAAGAGCCCAGTACTGTAGTGTTGACACCACTAGTAGACCAGACTAGGTTTTAGCAGCAGCTGAAATTCAGACCACGAACCATTTTCTAATGGGACATTTCTAATTTCTGAACCAAACAGAGCCTTTGCTAAGCCAGCCATGAGCAGAAATAACCCAAGACGGAACTGGATGCAGCAACAATAGTTACAAGTGAAGCCTCACTAGAATGTTGACTAGTTACACAAGAATTTCATTATGCCAATGTTCTAGTTCTTCCAGAGCACTTCCCTTGCAAATCCACTAAAACTAGTTACTGGCACGGTTTCTCTTACTGTTGCACTGAAACCACACCACAAGTTCAGGTAGTAAGAGTTCTACTTGTCCCCAAAAATCACTTGGTGGAGGTTGTACAGGGAAGAACTGTTTTAACTATAGCAACAGCTTCCAGCCCTGGCGTATGACAGCCAAGAGACCAAAGAGAGATCTTGTAACTATTGATCAGAGATTGACTACCCACCTCTCCTTCCTCTCCCTCATCATCATCTTCATCTTCTTCCCCCTCATCTTCATCTCCTTCTTCATCAATGTCCTCCAATCCTTCTTCCTCTTCATCATCATCATCATCTTCTTCTCCCTCCCCTTCTTCATCATCCATATCAGGAACCTTACAGATACACACACAATATTAACTACAGCAATCAAATTCACTTTCGCTTGCACAGTGCTGGTGTGGGTGTGGACCAACAACTCTACACTTACCAAGTAGTACTGTAAGGGGTTTGGCCAAATGTCATCCTTGATGACTTCTCCCAGTTCATCAGCCCCTGCATCAGAGTGATCAGTGAACCAGGTAAAGAAGCTTTCTGGCTCTTCATGCTGCCTCTTCCTACTGGCTTTGTTCTGTGTCTGGCTTGAACGTTTTGTCAGATCCTGAAAAGAAATTTGAGAATTCCCATGAAGAAGTGGTCTTTACTTGCTGCCTTTTAACAGGTACCACTATGAAAGATACTTGCCCAAAACACTACAAGTAGTCACTTGCTACTCCCAACCGACAGAAAAAGACACCACTCAGCCACTTGTATTTCTCACGAACATGAGGAAACGCTAAAACCACCTGTTTATTTTAATGACCTTCACTGAAAGTTCTCAGGATCTTGTATTTGATGTTTCCCTACCACAGGGCAACACACATATGACATGTGTTTAATGACAAGGAACCAAAAACATCTTACACTGGTTAAATGCTACTCTTGAGAGTAGCTGCAATTGTAGTTAAATGCTGCAACTACTACCTGTACACAACTTAAGTCGATCTCTGCACCCATATGTGGTCTTTAACCTGAGATAAAGAACTGCCTTGATTTCTATCCTAAGGCTTCCTGCTTTGAAGTCTGCAGACTGTTCTTTGTACTAAATGGAACCCCCCCAAACACCAAGTGCTAAACACGCTGTCAAAGCACAAGCAGGAGTTCAGGGCCTACCTACCACCCCACACCACCAGTTTAATAAATTTGCAACAATCTTTTTGCTAAGTTTGAAAATTCTTGCCCACTATCACAGAATCATTCAGGTTGGAAAAGATCCTTTGGAACATTGAGTCCAACCATTTCAATCCATCCTTTAATCTAATGCTAACTTCAAACTTCTTGTATTTGCTTTCTTGACAGAATCACTGCATCTAACTGTTTAGACCAACTAACAAAGAACAGAAATCAGCCATTTCTCTGCTATGCTGTAAAGATTGTTTGTCTAATTTGTACTGAATTGTAACCTCTTGTACAAGAGGAAGAGTTCTAACTCTCAATGAAAAAGGTATACATTTTCTTCTCATCCTGAGGGTAACTGCAACCCTCAACTCTACCTTGTTGCAAAATCTTTGGGGTAATATTAAAAGTGCTCCCAACGTTCACAGAAACCAATTACAGGAAATTAACGTTCGAACGCTGTCTGGATGAAAGACACGTCCACAGCATTATGTGGCTGCAACTTTCACAGTGTTAAAGATTCAGAAGTTAAGAAAGTACAGAAAAAAATTCACACATCCCTCTCTGACTGCCCAGAAGCCTTGGAATCGCTTACTTAATAGCTATCTTGAGAGGAAGAAGCAACATACAGAGAGCAGATCCACACCAAAGAGATGAGTTAACACTCTTGTTAATCTCTCCATCTGGTCATACTTGTAGTTTCACTGTTTAAATGGTAGACCAAGGGAATTCACAGATCTCCGTGTAAATGTGGTATCATAAACCCACCAGGCATGAGCTATGTACTTTGAGAAGCAGAAAACGGATTGCAAGGTGAAAAAAAGGGGAGGACAAGGCACCTTCAATGTAAATGACAGTAAGTTAAAGCAACATAATCAGTATCATTATCTCTACCAGGTGCACAGATCCATACCTTCCCAGATTTCCATTTGATCTCAGTTGATTTTGAAGAAGGGTCTCCACTTTCATTCAGGTGAAACTCTTTGGAGAGAACTTTATTTTCAAAGTATGGATTCTCATCAAAATACTGCAGAGTCGAAAGCAAAGAGTTAGAATCGATATAATGTACTAAGTCATGCATCAAGGAACTAAACAGATAATTGAAGAGATTAAGCTACAAAGTACAACCTAATAAGTAATTCCACTAAAAAACCCCAGACAAATCACAAGTGAAGAAATTATTAAAAATACTCACAAAATCTATTCTGTAACCTGATTTGATATCTTCAAATTCTGTCACCTCAACTCTGGTCAAATAATGCAGTGCTTCCTCATCTTCTTCTCCCAGCAGTGCAGATACTAAGACAGTTAGGAATTTCACATTAACAAAGCTGACAAGCGTGTATAGTGCGTGCAAAGCACAAGAAACTAACTATGAACAGCAACACACAGGGACAAGCCAACTTCTACAGCATTTTTTTCAAGTTACCAGCCAAAAGACTATTAACATTTGTGTGATTTGCATGTGCTGAGGTAGAAACGTATTTGCTTCTTGTAGTTCAACATCAGAAAGCAGCAAAAGCTGCCCACATTCACCTACTCTTCTCTATGAAACACATTCTCACACATGTAGGAGGGCCCTGTATATGCAGCCTACAAACTTATTTCACCCTCTCAGAACATCTAATGTCAAGAGTCCTAAGGAGCACACCTCAAATTATAGAAAAACCAAAACACAAACAAATCAGATTCCTTTTCTTGTCTTTAGGGGGTGCATTTATATAGAAAAAATAGGAAAGAAGATACTAGTGTTATGTTCCCTCTCATCAACAAAAGCAAAACCAAACCTCTCAGCTGCAAGACACTTGCATAACAAGCAAACACTGAACGTGCAGTTATTATATTATTGAGAATATACCTTGTGGGTGGTTGACAAATGTTGTTACCCAGAAGTTTGGGATTTTGGCGATCAATTCTGACCTCTTCTGGAAGAATGGTTGGCGAAGTTTGTTGTATTTCTGTTCTACTTTCAAAATTTCCTCACTGGCTTGTTCATTCAGTCTGCAACAGAAATAAAAATGTTAACCACAGGAGCGAGAACTTAAATGCAAACATGCCTCAGCAGCAGCAAGCTAAAAACTAATCAGGTCTGATTAGCCCGGGCTGTCATATTCTGCAAACAAGATACCTCAAACAAAAAACTGAGCCCAAGTCTGTAATGACTTTAAAAAACATGCTCTGACCTTAATGACATCCTGAATGCACTTTGTGCTTTACAGCATTCCATAAGGGATGGATCCCCACTTACACAAGGTAGCATTTCACCCTTCTTGTTAACGAAAGACCCAGAAATGGGTAACACACAATACTATCATCACCTGGCTCTTTACCACTTTGAAGCAGGTAAGTAAGGTACAACAAAGTTATTTTGTACCCCACAGGAGTAAAACCTCAACACATGATGTTTAACTGCTGTTTTAAAACAGCAAAGCACTGATACTGCAACAGCTCCACCATGTCCGGAGCCTCAGCAGTCACCTGCGGTCTCTACAGACACTGTGCACAGAAGATAAGACCCAGGCAAGTACCAACACAGATCCCACAGAGCCTTGGCCTGTGAAACCAATGCTTTAGTGACACATCCTACCTATTATTCTCCAAGCACATGCATACATACATGTATGAAAAAATACAACAAAAGCCAAATTCTTGGTTCTACTTTCAAACAGGTAAAAACTCTTGCAAAACAGCATATTCATGAACTTGAAAAACCAGTAAGAAATAAATCTATTACCAAAGCTCACACAATTAATTTAGTATTTTAAACTCAATTATAATTATACAGAATTAAACGAGAAACTGGGACGTTACTTCCATTTTTTTATCATACTGAACTACCTCTTTACAACCTAAAGTCAGAACACAGGTATATCCTGGCAGAGTTTAAAGTAAAGTAGAACCAATGAGCACTTGTTACATTTTCATTTCTGCTAAAACATTTGAGAAGTTTGTTTCTGTTTACCTGTCTATTTCGTTCTGTACTTCGTCAATGTGTTCAATTGCTTCCTGTTGCTCTTTTTCTGAAAAACAAACAAAACTGCATCAAAATCCCTTCATTCTCAAGTCTGACAAATCACCCGAGGTTTTCACTTAAAATCTTTGCAAGTCATCTACATTTCTATTAAATGTCATAAATGTTAGTAGCCCTTAACGTTTCAGCTGCTCCCAGGTGACTATGGCTGCAGGGCAGAAAAGTTTAAAGAAACAGCACTCAGACTTTATTCCTAGAAGTCACAACTCCTGCTTTCCTACAGTTTTACACATGAACTGAAATGATAACTCAGTGATGCCAGATTAATAGCATTTTAATTTAAAAGAATCCGTGAACAATACTCGCTAAGAACAGCGCATCTAAAAACACGTTACTTAGAGAGAAGTATCAATAGAAACGGCCTAACAGGGAGCACGCTGCCTTCTAGGAACCGAAAAAAAACCGCTAAAAGCAGAGTTACGGACCAAAAAAACTCGAAATCACGGTTCGATGGGTATTTTCTAATGGGAGCCAGCCCCCGACGGAGCCCAGCCCGCCTCTTGGTTACGGCCGCACTGTTTACCTGCCGGCGCGGGCGATGAATGAGCGGCAGCGGGAAGTGCCAGAGCAGCACTGCGCTCTCCGCTCCGCTTTCCGCACGGCTCAGTCCGTGCTGCGGGAGTAGCGCCCGCCGCTCCACGCCCGGACGCGCCGCCCCGTCCCCAGAGCGGAGCGGGAGAAGCACGTGTGTGAGCGGAGCGGGCAGAGCGGCGCGGCAGGATGGAAAGGAAGAGGAGAAGGGACAGCACTGCCGCCCTTCCCGCCGGGAGGGAAACCTACTGCGCGGCGACCTTTAAAAACCGCGGCAGTGCCGCGATCGCACGTGGGACCGACGGCTCCAGGGCCCCGGAAGGTTCCAGGGCCGAGCACCGCGTGGCTGCCGGGCGGGCCCCGGCGGCGCGGGCGCTCCATCCCCGTTGCGGCGGGGTAGAACCATGCGGCGGCGCCGAGCGCAGGAGGCGGCGAAGCATCATGGCGGCGGCGGAGCACAATGAGGCTCCGCGGATGCTGCTCCGGGAGGAGAAAGGGGGGGCGG
>VZRI01010963.1:12271-82656 GCA_013397515.1 Upupa epops | reverse complement strand
CGCTCTGCCTCACGCTGCCCACAGCCAGGATCGCCACTACCGCCGCCTCCTCCTGCTGCTGCTGGCGAGGGGCGGGCGGNGCCCCACGCCGGGCGGCCATTGGCTGCGTGTGGCGCCCTCGGAGGGAGCGGGAGGGGAGATGGGGGCGGGACTCGGCGCGGAGACACAGAGGACGGCGCGAGAGGCGGGAAAAGGGCGAGGGGGGGGCGCGCGCAGGGGGAAGCGGGGCGGGGGGGCGGCGNGCGTGGCGGAAGGGCGCATGCGCCACTGCAGCAGCCGCCGTCGCCGCCGGGGCACGTGGGCGAGCGCTCCTGCCGCTACGGTCGAGGTCCTGCGCGGCCCCTCAAGGGCTCCCCCAGCGGGTGACAGGGCCGGTGCCGCGTCTGGTATTGGGTGCGATCACAGAATCCCTTTGGTTGGGAGATCATCAAGCCCAGCCTTTGCCCCAGCACTGCCAGGTCACCAGTAACCATAAGCCCAAGCAACAGGTCTGCGTATCGTTTAATCCCTCCAGATGTGGGGACTCCAGCACTGCCCCGGGCAGCCTGTTCCAGTGTCTCATAACCTATTTGGTGAAGAAATTCTTGCCAACATCGTGCCTAAACCTCCCCTGGTGTAGCTTGCAGCCATTTCCTCTGGTCCTGTCTCTTTCAACCAAGCAGAAGAGGCTGAGTCCATCCTCACTCTAACCCACTCCCAGGTAGTTGTAGAGAGCTATAAGGTCTCCCCTCTGTCTCCTTTTCTGCAGGCTAAACAACCAGTTCCACTGCCTCAGGTGTCCCCAGAACTGCATGTGTCTGGAAGGGCTGTGTGAGGCCCTGCCTTGCCCCATGGACATGGTGACGCCAATCCCATGGCACTGCTTCCCCCTGGTTGGAATAGGACTTCACACAGTGACATCACCCCTTACGTTCTGAGAGCACAGAGGCCCTGTCACTCACATCCAGCACACTTGGTTAATGAGGGAGCACAACTCTAGAAGGTCATGGAACTCAGCCAGCTGCCAGCACACCTGCCACTGTACCAAGAGCAAGCAGACTTTAAATAACTCTTTTTGTCCCTTTCCTGTCCACCTGTCATGGAAGAGCTCAGGGCAGCTTCACAGCTACAGCCAGCTCTACATTGCTCTTAAAGGAACAGCCAAGCCACTCATAGAAACCAAAGTAACGTGGCAAATAATTCATGGAATAATATTACAACGTGGATCAGGCCAAGAACTGAGTACAGCTTTGATGAAGGCATAACTTGCCTTTCATGTTTCCTTTCCAGTCACACAGAATTACCATATTCCCCCTGCTCATTTCCTCTGTTGTCTCCTTCTTCAAGTTGTCCTTCCAGTAGACTTAGTGAACAAGGCCTGGATTAATTCCTGTCTCCTCAGAGGTTGTAACTATAGTTTTCAGATTCCTGCTCCCACCTGTTGTTTCCAAATCCCAATTGCTTTTTACTTTGTATTTCCAGCTGTCACTTCTCCAGCTCTGTCTGTGTTTCCATTGCCACCCACAACTGCTGCCACATGTCCATATGTGTATGGTGCTTCCTTGCAAACAGTGAGAAGCTGCTATCCATCAGTCCTCTGCTTTCATGTACAACAACAAGCTCTCTCAACCACTGGGCACAAGAGGTAAGCATCACAACTTTATAAACGCAGGATTACCAAATCCTTCCCAAGAGGGATGTCTCATGGTTTCTTGAAACAAATCACAGCAAGATAACTCCTCTCGCTCTTTGTTTACATCTCCCAAGATCTTCACATCCAGACAAGGTAACCTCCTGTGCATGGTTTTGTTTTTGTCTTTTCATTTCCCTTATGTCTCTTTAGTGTGCAGTTGTAACTGCTTAAATATCTACCCCTCACCTTTGCCTCACCTGTAGTTTACTACTATTCTGTCTTTCTCCAGATTAACCTTTGAAAGTCTGCAACTTTATAATAGGGGCCGTATGTTTGAAAGACAGTTCCAAGCACGAATGTGATGATCCAAGCATCATTTCCTTCCTCCTTACTAGTCTATGGATTATTAGGTATTCCTGAAATGCACGATTAAGGTGATCCACTGATGTGTCTAAAGTAATCATTCATTTTAACTGCTGAACTACTAAAAATGATCTGTTTATCTTACCTTAAAACTAGCTATTATCAATAAAAGAGTCTGTATTAATTATATATAGTCATATTAAAATAAAAACTTGTAAGATATATTTAATTTTGAGAATAAAATACAAACATAGGCTTTAATGTGAAAAACCAGGAGGGAGTAATGTTCTTTCACATCATGCTGGTGATGTGCTGTTCCCAACTTCCTAATAAACCTTTTATCCCAATTCTTCCTCCTTTCTCATCCTGTTAGAAAAGTGATGTGAACACTTCTACAGTTACACATCCTTTCCTGCCAGCTGGCAAGGTAGTACTGTTTTAACAGCTTGTATTTTCTGCTTTTCAGAAGACAACCTTGCTCATACGACTCAGCTGTGGTCTAACCTCTGAGTGTGTTTCATAAAAGGTCTCAGAACAACAGGTTTTCTTGGGTTTGGCTCAAAGAGTTGGACACCAATCACAGAGTGATGCCCCCTCTGTAATCTCCTTCTTGCTGTGTAGAAGATTTATGAAGTAAGACTAAGCCACTGAGTTAGTTTTCTGAGCTATAGAAAGGATAAGAGGAGAGCACCCAGTGGTTTTTGCAGCTGAATTGATTTAGTGTTTGTTCTTGCTGCGTTGTGAACAGGTACACTCAGGAGGAACATGACTCAAGTATTTGTAAAGAAGCAAGTAGCAGCACAACTCCTGACTCAATGTGAATCTGTTCCTCTGTGTAGGTACCTCAATCCCTGTGTAGTTTTATTATAAAGGCAGGAAAATGCTGTCTAGGTGATCTAAAGCCTTGTGACACAGTTACCTGTTGGAACGCAAGGTTTTCAGAAATTACACGTGACGCTTAGAACCAATATGTAACTGTGTTTAATAGCCCTGATACTACCACAGAAATAGTAAAAACTTTAGAGACGTATTGAGTAAATATTCACGTTCCTCTCCTTACTTCTTTCTACTGTGTTTCATTGTCTGTAAGTAACCTCAAAGGCAGCTGTAGTCCTTGAGTAACTCTTGAAGGTTAAAATGTTCCAATAGAAGCCTATGATGTGTATTTAGAGAAGATGATGCCTCCTTCTCTCATCCTGTTAGACATTTCTCAGCTCTGATTACATCATAGATATTGGAACAATTTTCCAGGTAGCTATGCTGCCTCTATCACAAATAGTGTTTCTGCTTTAGTCTGACATCCAGGCTGCATGGTTCAAGTTGCAAAACTATACCGTGTGCAGCATCTTTCAAGCTCAGTGCATGAATACTTTGGTGTTGACAAATAAGGGAGTCAGATCTTTGCAGCCTGCCAATCGCAACGACCCTGTCAGACGAGTGAAGAAAATTTGTGTTACTTTTCCTTTATGGATTTGGGGATAGAGGAGGGATTTGGCAGCAGCTGATACTTCTCAATGGCTTTACAATTTACACAGTATGCATCAGTAACTGCACTTTTTTTTCCCTCAAGGATTGAACAAACAGAGCTTCTTTGCAAAGATCAGCTCGTGTTTGCTCCTTGATGTAAAAGTTCAGATCCCCCGATGTTTCTCCCCTCAGTTAGGTTTGTTACTACAAGACAGACACCTAATTGTTAATCAGGCTGAGGTGCTGGAATGTCAAGTGAGCTGTAAATTTTAAACATGAAGCCCTCATTTGGCAAGTGAAACCAGAAAATGTGCTAAATCCTCTCAAAAGCAAAGCAATGATGTGTGAAAAAGAAAGAAGAGTACTTTCCTTCTAAGCTTTCCCCCAATGCAAAACGGGCAGAGGGAAAATTACGCAAATCAATATCATTAACAGCTACTTTCGTTCTTATAGCATTCCATCGCAAAGAATCTCGCTGTCTTTACAGAAATTATTGCAGAGAAATATAAAACAAGGATCATTTTACCGCTGCTGAGTGGAACTGATTGCTTTACATCTTCCAAAAGAACTTGTGCAGTTGGGCTCTCTAGTAGGAACAAAGATTCACCCTTAGGGCGCAAGACAAAACTTCTTAGAGTACAGGAAAGCTTTTAAATGACTGCGTACACCAGTGAATCGAAGGCTGCACTACATCACACGCACACATAAGCTTGTGCTTGATCGTAAAGCCTGAGTGGCATATCAGCGCTTAGTCTCAGCAGCAGGCAGAGACACACCGGCTGGTTAGCTGCGTGTAATCAGTTTGACAGCCCCCAGGAATCGCTGAGTCTCAGTGACCCTAGGAAGGCAGTTTGGCTCATACATTAAAGAGTCAAATACCTCCCCCCTCCAACTGTTTATCCGTCTCCACTAGTCACAGACCTTCCCAGCCGAGCACTCGTGTTAGAACTGAATGGTTAGATAATGACGGAAGAATCTTCCACGTGTCCTCAGCGTTGTTGCAGTTTAAACCCTCAGATGAAAATATTTCTGGGCTGATAACTGCCTCTGAAGCAGGATGGTGGTTCAGTAACACAGAGGACAGGGAGTGACTAACCATATATAGTTAAATAAATTCAATGATTCTATTTGGATGTTTTAATTTATTTTTGATAGAATTGCTAAACCAGATTTGTATTTTTCCCTCCCCCAACATGTTTAACTTAACCAGAGCACTCATTTGTAATCTGTGAAGAGCTGTAGCACTTGGACTACACAAAAGTCATGTAGAAACTAGAGACAAAGAGGCAGTCAAAATATTCTTTACAATTTTGCATTAAATACATAATCAGTGAACCCTAAGATACTTCTGAACATGAGGCAACAGCTTTTCAGACCTGTGGCTGCTTAACAATGTTTTGCTCCTATTTTTCACCAAAGATTTATAGTTGTGAATAGGGAGCTGAACCAATCTGTGCCTTGTGGAATAGTAGGGGAAGTTGCTCATTGGAAAATTCCCTTCAAGTTACATTGTGCGTTGTGAAATTAAGAGTCCCTGCCCAGAGACACATCTGAGTGGAGAAGTTTCTTGTCCTTCCTGATTTTTGTGCAGGTTTTAGATCTCAGACATTGATGCTGTCTTGTTCCTCTGCTCAGGTGGTGACTGTTAGCTACTCACTGACTGCCAACTGACACACACACACATGCCGTTAGAAATTCAGAACTACTGATTTGCAGTTCCTAATAGCAAAAACGTTTAAATATCAACCTAATCCAGATGTGTTACTACCATTTCCAGATGTGACTGTCTATCTCCTCTTGCCTAAGGAGTTCCCAGTCCAAGACAGGATCTGAAACATACAAAAGTGTTTGAAAACATGTCCTGGCTTACACAGATGTGTCTCTTCAATGTTTGCAACACCTGTGGGGAGTTACAAGGCAGATATTGAGGTTTCACCAGTGTGTTCACACCAGAGGATGTGCACAAGTGATCCACAGGGATACAGAATTAGTAGTTCTGCAGGACAGTATTAGAGAAACTCCACCCTGTACTGAGGAAGTCAAAGACATCTAAAAACCCAGAAATTTATTTGAAATCATCTGGTGATTAAATGAGAGCTGTTGTGCTTGGCTCTGTGTTTACCTTTGAGGCTTTATTTTACTACATACACTACTGTGTAATGCAAGCTGTAAGCAGAAGTTGTTAGGACAACTAACCACTTAGAAGTATTCCTAGGTAGGATGATCAATCATAAATAGACACTGGAATACTGCAGTCTTTATGCTGGGAGTTATTCTGGAATAGTTGGGCCAACCAAGTTTTAATGTAGCTGGCTCTGAAATAATTCACAGGGAGAGTAGCTCTTCCATTTCCTTCAGTGGTGCTGTCTGAGGAAAGGCTGTCAACTCCTCACAGCTAGGGCAGAGGTTCTAGTGCTAGGCAGAGTCTTTCTAATAACAAATCCAGTATTAGAAATCTAATGATGAATTGAAGTTTTAGGATAACTAAAGAGTAGGGGTAGACCACTGCTGAGGACTAGGAAAAGTGGTACTTTGTGCTTCTGTGGGTTATCCTGCAAGGAGACTTTCAGGTTATCGTCTCCTTCACCCACAGGAAAATAAAGATGGAGCAGCCATTTCTACAAAAACAATTTATAAACATTTGCTTTCCAGGATTTTAACTCCAGCCAATTCCTGAAACTCGTATGATATCCTCAGTCCTACAGCAAGAATCTGCTGAATCCTAAACAAAGTTGAGTAACACTTCAAGACCTAGTCCCTCAGGAATAGCAGTAGAGGCTGAAATTTTACCCTGTGTATTCCATTCATTTTCTTGTTACCAAGTGGCAGCTGGTTTTGTGGGAATCACAGAAACCCTCCCCTGTTAGACAGAGCGCTATCAGTATTTGGACTCTCAGGGGAAGTAACCTCTGCTTCTATCCAAAAAGTATTAGATTAAAATAAACACACACAACATGGCTCAGTAAAGAGCGAGCACGTCATTTACGATCTGCAGTCGGCATTGTTCAGACATTTCAGTGTCTCTTGAGTCTCGTGTAGGAGTATGGTGACAGAAAAGGTGAAACAAAAAAGAGGAAAATATGTAGGGATCTGTCACAGACAGCTTTTCTTGTAATAATACATGGCACATGTTCCTCCTTTCATCCGAGAATGTCAAAGCTTATTAAAAAAAAGGTCTAGTTAAATGTAAAAAAAGCTCTGAGGAAACAAATTCTTTTATTGGTAGGTTAACTGAATGTCAGCGTTATTGAGAGTTACTCTTCATTAGAGACAGAACTCAGAAACAGAACTGGTCTCCAGCTTTGGCTACATAAAATGCTGTACGAGTTGCCAACAATGAAGATCTGCAAGTGGAATTTGGTTAATTGTGTCAGGCTGTAGGAACGCTTATTACGTTTTTGGTGTTACAATAGCTTTGAGAGTCCTGAGTTCTTGCGACTGCAATCCCTCTGCACAAGGTGCTATCTATACACAAAGCAAAGAGGTGCTTCTGGCTTGGAAGACAGTACAAACTTCCAGGTCATAGTTTGACAATCTGTTTTTTTGGTGGAAGTTCCTACTTAGGCATTTCTCACCACGCTGTCCTCCCCTCTTCCCCTTCATGCCATCCCTGAATTGTGCCAGTGCAGGGTGTTTTTGTGTAGCCCCATGTTACACTGAATCAGGAAACTGATTTCAATTAGCAATAATCTTCATGAACCCCATTTAACTGGATGGTACTCTGATCTGGTGCTCTGATGTGCGTGGTCAAACAATGTTCCAATGACCTTCTTTCAGGTGCCATGAAAGAAGGAATGAAGGAGGAAAAGGCAGGGAACAGGCTGCATAAGTCTTGTGTAGTAGCATAGCAGTGGTAGTGTGTTGTGGGTCCTTTTCTGGAACCCCACACATCCCACCAGAGTCACCACTAATGTCGTGGGCTAGAGACCCCCACTGTATTTCAACCAAGAGCTTTTAGCTAAAGCGTCAGACACAGAGGGAGGGTTTAACAAAACTACTTACAAACCTGCAGGCAATGAACAGCTGACTCCATTTGGACCAGGAAAGCCTCGAGACATTATTTTTAACTGTTTAAACCCAAACTGTAAACTTTTCTGCACAAAACACACAGATTAAACCCACTGAGTCTACTCAGCTTTTAAAGCAGAACACTCTTGCTTACTTCAGTGTAACTTAGCCAATCCATGAGAAGGCTGCAGTTGTAAATGGTGTGAAAAAAGAGCAGTAAAGTATTCTGTTAAAGCTTTGTTTAAATTAACACAAGCAAGAGGAACATAGCAGTAAACAGAGCAGCAGCTCTGCCACCTCAGGTGATGAATTGAACATTTACAGAGTAGAATTTGAGATCATTGACATAAAGCCATCCTTCCCTTTCAGACTCAAAAATAACGTCTCTCAGAAACACATGAAGGAAATAACCTTTAAACTTCATGCTTGGTTTCTTGCAGTGGGATGGCTAGAAAATAATCACATCTGCTTTTGCAAGGAGTGGGGGGAGTGGTGTAAAACAAAGTGGAGACCATTTTCCTCCCACCGCAGTTGTATATCTATGATCTGACTCACCACTTGTGGGACGACTCCTGGCAGCACTGGGTTTGTTACACAGAAACCTCAAGCATGTGAAAATATTCCCTATTTTCAGGTTACTGTTCGCTGTTTGGTTCAGGTTAGTATTCCTTCCTTTAGAGTTCTGGACCTCAACGTTCACTAAGTGCTGGATATTGCTGTTCTTAAGCCTTGTGAGAAGGACCAGCACAGAGGAAAGGAAGGGGGGGAGGGAAGGGAAGCTAAAAACGAAAGGGGTGGAGAGTCCATATCTGAAGAGAGACTCCAAACTACAGAAATTTTCATGACATCCATTCAGCTTCCAGCCCGGTCTCCTTCAAGGGCTTTGACTGAGATCCAAAGGCCCCTGCAATTCACAGAGGCATTTGCATGCAACGTTGCCCTCTGGGAGCTAAGGTATAACTGCACTCCTGGATAATAATAACAAAGAATACTACCAGACCCCTATTGAAATGTCAACCAGGCACAAGTGTTCTAGAGAGCAACAGCGAGATGCTAATATAATTAATTATGAAGCCTCAGTACTCTCATTAGCACATCTTTAGTGCCTGGATCTTTGAAAATCAGCTGTAGAAAGTGACTGTCAGAGTTAATTCCTTATAAATTGCCTCCTGTCACATCCCAGGGCTGTAGCAAGTTCTCCCAGGCCTCGGCAATGCTAAGAAATCTGCAGGTTATTTTAGTAGCAGTGCAATTATAGTGGCGTTACCCAAGGTATGAGCTGTTGCATAAGCAGGAGTTCGACAGAGCTAGAGCAGAGCAAAATGACACCGCCTTTAGTCCACCCAGCTTCCACAACTGGTAGTAAAAATAGGAAAAGTTTCAATCAATTTAACAGGTAACTAAGGACAAAAGAACAGCGGGAATGGAAGGCGTCACGTAATTTGGCATTCAAATGTTTCCAGACTCTTTTTGGTTGTTGTTGTAAATTTGAGGATCGCAGCCAGTTCAGAGCTCTCCCTCCTCCTGCTGCCTTTACGACAGCATTTCAGCTCCAGGCCTCATTCCACGGCATCATCCCTCCCCACCACTCCCCCTCAGAAATATATATTTCAATAGACTAAGGCTACATGGAGTTCCAAAACCAGCATGTAATTGGTGCAATTGTCTTTTACACTTCTCTGCAGAGAGCTGTATTCATGCCTCCTTAAACCCTGCTTTGTCATGTTTTCACTCTTTTTTTTAAGTTAGACCAGCTCAGTATTTGCATTGGGAACCCTACGTGCACATTACAGTTACACAAAGTGCCTGTATTGGTGTTCAATCTGTTGTACCTGAGTACCAGACTCCTGTTCTGTCATTCTCCTAGAAGATAAAGGTGCCACCTTGCAGAGGTGATAAAAAGAGAGAGATCATTACAAATCACTTGGAAGTTTTCTGTAACAGCAAAACACTCGCGCTGACACATCCCATTTGTCTACGAGATATTCTTCTACTCTTAATCTTCCACGTGCTCTGGAGAAGAGGATTATCTCTCTGCAGCACATAATTCTCTATAAAGTTCTCTGTGTGTTTGTAGAAGATGCTCCAGGATCCTTTGGGATGCTTGTGATAGCAGAGCAATCAAAAGGGGCTATTTTCATTTGCTGTTTCAGAAGAGGCTTTCCCACCGATGATTTTTCTGGTCTGGCTAAACTGCCAACATGCAAACCCTCCTAATGGAGGTGAAATTTATAGCTGTAAAAGGAGGCCTTATCTTTCTTACTGTATCAGCTAATGTGGTAGGAACTTTAAATTAAAGTTAAATTACGTATCCGTGCCACAATAAAGCTATGAGACATTTATTGATCATTTGGTGTTTGTAGAAATCCTGTAACAAATGAGAATAGCAGGCTTGAAATGCAATAAAGACACCCATTTCTGACGAGCTGTCAGGACACGGTATGACAGTTCTCCCTTGCGGAGGTATAAATCTGATGGCCCCCAGTGGACCCAAACTGTTTATTTCTGAATCTCTTTTTTTTTTAAACACTTCTGCACAGGATGGCCAATTCTGTGCAGGTGAAAACTACCTGTCCTCAAAGCTTCTTGTGATCGCCAGCTGCTTCCAACATGCCAACTACAACTCCAGCCATGATACTAATGGCACAGCATGAGCCGATGGACAGAAGAGCTAAACAATTTTTAGCCATGCTTGGTTACTGGCTATGGGATTAACTGAAGGGATCTCACTGTTTTCCTGAGTGAGAGGAAAAGGGCCTCCTGCAAAGGGCCAGCTATGTTTTAAGCATATTGTGCCAGCTTGTACTCTTGATTGCTGAGATCAGACGGTGGGCATGCTGGTAAAAACCCAGCAGGAACCAGAGGCTGCTGCATCTAAAAGAAGAGAGACGCTGCCAGTCACCTCATTGACAGCATCAAGCCTCTGGCCAAGGCAGAGGCTCCCAGCTGCCGTGAAGTTTGGATCAATATGACAGCTAGGAATTGGGATCCTGAGCAAAGCCTGTCACAGATGCCTCTCCCGATACACCACGGCTTTTAGCCCTGTGCCAGCTCTTGCTGATCATTCCAAACCTGCCAAAACTGTGTATCTGCATCCCTGTGGTGGTCACTTGCTGACACCTGCCACAAAGCAAGAGCTCCCCGTGCTCCTTCCTGGTCTGGTTACTGAATTAAAGTCTTTTCTTATTTTGCAGGGAAGAATGAGAGTGGGATAGGCAATATCTGTCCAGTGCAAGAAATCAGACCCACAACCTTTAATCAGAACCCCCAACTCTAGTTCTACAAAGCATAATAGATCCATGATTTTAACAGGAATGGACTCCTTTTATAGCAATTCATGTCAGTAGGTGCCACAGAACTTCAGAAATGAGGCAAAATTTTTTCAAAGCATAGAGAACACAACATTTGCTGGGACAATTTGGGATGGGGAACAGCAACCAGAGAACACAGGCTGGGAGAAGCAATACTGGAGGATTCACACGGCTACAGGTAACATGCCAAATCCACGCAACGATGTAAACCTCATAAAGCTACTGAGCATCTGTTTAGTTACATGGGTGCTGTGTTCTCAACACAGAGCAGTTGTGGTGACCTTTCTTTCCTTGAGGGTTAGTGAATGTGGGAACATCTGATGTTTTAAAACTGCTTTCTAACAGGAAGAAGATGTGCATTAGTAACACATCCGCACACGTGGATGTCTGGGATATGGCTGAAACACTGCTCTGCAACTGAGGAACTCGGGTCCTGTTCTTCTGCCTTAAATTCCCACCAAGATTTGACAATTCATCCATCCTTTACACTGGATGTCCTCCCTATCAAAAAATGGCACCAGCTGTTTTCTTTCTCTACATGCAGACCTTTGGCAAGGGTAAGAGAAATGTCTGTGGTACATTCCGAGTATGAGAAGCATCACAGGTAACAGTGCAGATAAGCAAACTTTCAACTCATCGCTTCCCGGTTTTGCATTTGAATCCAAGAATCACCACCTAGAGTAAAAGGATAGGGTGCTGCTGTCACTAAACTTTCAGGAATGAGCTGCAGGAGACTAGTGATGAAGCTGAAGAGGTGTCCTTTTAAGTTGTGCTGCAGCTGCATAGAGCTTTCCACCAATCTTCCTTTTGGGCAGTGTCTCGCTTACTTTTATCTAGGGCTATTTCCATTTAACTCAAACCTCCAGTCCTCAGCAAGATGAACTAAATTGGCAAACAACCTCACTCACTGGCAAGTGACAGTGAAGATCTAGTTCAAAACCAAAGAGCATGGGAGTAACTGAGCAGGTACTTTCAGTACTTGAAGACTGCACAAAGCATCAGCACAAAGCCAGCTCAACACACTTGGGTTCACTTGGAGGAAACAGAGTTACATACCCAGACCTCAGCCAAACCGAGATTGTCAAGCCAGACCTTGCAGTAGTGCACAGGTTTGACACAAACAATCAGGGAAACAGGATCGGGTCTTGCTGGTTAGACTAGTTGGGGAGACAAGTAGGTTCTGGGGTATTCTTTGATACGAACCCTTTTTGTTTGCGGAGTTCTGTTGTTTGGGTGCATTTTGATTTTTTAATAAATATGGAACAAGTTCTGTTCCTTTGAACAGAGCCATCAATCAGTACAAGGTGATGCCTTTGATCCCATTTCAAGCCCCTCAAGTGCCAATTTGAGCCCCAAGATCTCTTTCTCATGGCCAGACACTCCATTCTTGTTTGAATGATGGTGAACTGTTTCCCTTGCTATAAACTGTTCAGCATGGAGGGAATGGAGGAGAAAATGGAAAAGGAGAAGGCTTGGTTATGTCTCTCTTCTGGGCTGTTTCAGCTGTCTGGAACCTCGCCAGGGCTCAACTGTTTCATTTATCACAAATTGAGGGCAGCTACTGCACCCACTAGTGGGTGACTTTTTACTGAGACATAGCTTAGAATATTAGTTTTGCTCTGGGTCATAGGAATCCTACCCCCAGTGTGCATTTACACCTCCTTTTCTCTGATACTTTCTCCTCCAGTACTTCTTCCCACTCTTTCACTTTACCTAAATCTTCTCATCTGAATTTTTGATGCTGATTTCCTCCACTACATAAAAGCAAACCCTGAATAATAGTCCCATGAATAAAAAGGACAGATCAGCACTGCAGCAAGAACTGTCACTTCAGAGACTTAGTAGCCTCAGGCTAGTAACAACCCTCCTCTAGTTATCCCTGATTGCACTTTATTCCCAGTGCAGCACTACTAAGTCAAAACACGAGTGTCTACATTATCCAACACCGCCATGCCAGCAAGAAAAAGCAAGACACGATTTATTGAAATACCTTCCATCTATCAATGCCTCAGCAAATCAGAGATACTGGAATAAAGGAGGATTAAACCACAATTAAATCAATGAACTTCTGTAGCTGTTTGCTCCTTCCTCATCCTCAGGGAAGGAAAAGTCCAGCCATGCACCACATTACAGGGAACACATTCTGGATTTGCAGTAACTCTGCACATAACCTGCTGAAAGAATTACTGATTTGGTTTTTTGTTTGTTTCACACATTCAACCACTCTCACTTCACCTTCTCAAAACCTCATATTTTCCTCCATAAATTCCCTTTCGCAAGTTATTTAGTTTTTAAATTGCAATTTGCACTTAGCATTTTCATTATGATGCAGCCTGTATATAAATCCACACTTGTAGTATTTACTCGATTACCAAGCAGTCGTGTGTCTTGGCAGTTCCAATCACACCAATTAAAGATAATTTAGTGATGACTTCAGATAATCTATTTATAGATTATAAATCTTATACATGAAAAACCTCTTAAAAAAACCAAACCCACTCTGCTCTTGGGTTCAAATAATTAGTCTCAGCTACTCAACACAAAGTAAACTGAGATAAAAAGTCCCCTTACTTCCTGCATTGAATTACTTGCAGCAGAAAAACTTACTTTATGTAAAAAACCCCAACCTCCTCACTGTCTGTACTTTGAGGAGGGTTGTTGAATTTGAATTGAAAATCTATTTCTTTCACTCCTTAAGGGACAGATCATCTTGTCACTGTTCTGCATCTTCAAGTTGATCTCTTAAAAACCAAATCAGCATTTATCAGCAAGTGCTGTAGCAGGACTTCACCAATAGCAGCAGGGCAGTGCTTTACCAGCAGCAGTTCTTGAATGAATACACTGAGGCAGAGCACCAACTATTTTTTTTGGAGACGGGACCAGAATCCTGCTGTGACAAAACCAGTACATTGTTTCCATACTCCCGTAGCTCTTCAAGCTGTTGTGTAAAAGCAAAGCATGTTGGAAATAGGGAGAAACAGAAAGCTGAATGAGAAATAAAGACAGTAAAGGAGTCTCAAACCGACAGAAACCTGGTTGAAAAATCTAGAAATGAGTTCTAACGCTGTGGCTTTTGATGTGTCACTGGTTAAAACTGGTACAAGAGGGCAGTACCTGACACGTACTTTGTCATGAACTGTTGTAAAAACAAAAGGAGATAAAAAAATAAAACCCTTCCTTGATTTCTACAGAAGTGACCTGTGGAAGCGGTTAGACTTGCCTCCTGCCACTGAAAAGCAGCCTCCTGTTAGAGCTTGCACAGCCTCCCACTGCAGGAGGTGCTGAGCTTGAACTCTGGAAGTTCAGATTAAGTCCTGTGCTAATCAGAGAGCCACTACAGAACCCTCAGTCCAAACGGACTTGTGTCCTGGCTGTATTATGGAGCATCACAAAGATCCACACAAAGCAGGGGAAGCATCACAGCAGATCTGGAGAATCGCAGTACATGTTTTGAAACCTGGACTTTTTTATCAGGACCTTTTCCCCCTCCTTTTGAAGGAGGCACTTAACCTCTTCTGCATCAGTGTCACTGTGAAACGGCCGTACCGATTCTTTTTCTCACAGGGTTTTAGGAGATCTTGTTTCGCTATTATTTGTGAAGTCCTTTAAACTCCACAGAAGAACCGCTGCCCTCGGCTCTGACAAAAATGCGTTCAGATGTGCTAAAGCAGTGCTACACCTAGCTCCAGCCTGCTCTGGATCCTGGGATCTGGATTTTCACACACAGACCAAACTTCTTCCCAGCAACAGTAGCTGTAACTGTGCTGAAGTTAGTGCATCTGTGCCCGCTTATGCCAGGGCTAAAATTAGCCGCTGTGTTCAGCGTTAGGTTCTTCCAGTGGGGTTACAGTCAGAAAAATCCCAGCAAACCAACCCGCGGGCACAGCCGCACCCGCTCCTCAGAATTCCGTAGGGAAGCCGGCACACCGTGAGGGCGGCAGCACCGCTGTCCTCCAGCTGTGCCCGCACCGCTGGGCAAACGTTGCACCAGGTTAACCACAGCTCTGTGAGCTCGGAGTGCAGCTCGACGACAGCAGCTCCCCCGCAGCACAGGTCACCGCAACTGCCTCAGCAAAACCCACCCAAGCACAAGCGAGGAAGCCTCACGCACACGCAGGAGCTCACAGCCCGCCATTCCCCTCCGCACACGCTGCTACCAAAGCGGCGGGCCCAGCCTCATGGTTCTCCTTAATAATTAACTGTTCCTTCGCCGGAGCGGCGGAACGAGCTTCCTCCGCAACACTCCGCAGCTCCCCGCACTCGGCTTTGTCGCTCCCACACCCTCCCGTCCCCGGTGCCATCTTGACTCCTGGCAGCAGTGGTGCCCTCCCGCCCCGTGCCCCCGGCAAGGCCTAGCACAGGGACGGCTGAAGCGGCAGGAAGGAGACGCTTCCGTCCGACCTACAGCACCCACCGGTACCGAGCCAGTCCTTTAGGTACCGGTACCAGGAGCTGCCGCCGCCCGCCCAGCCCGGCCCCTCCGTGCCCTTCCCCAATATGGCGCCCCCGGCTCACATTACCGCCCGTCGCTCGGGTGACGCCATCGCACAGCGCCTTCGCCCGCTTGCCCGGGACTCTGCGGAGGGGCCGGGGTAGCCGCTGGAGCCCCCCCCGCTGCAGCCATGTTCGCGGATGGGGCCGGGCCGGCAGCAGATGTGCAGTCGCTGTGGAGGAGCGCCCGGAGCGCGGGCTGCGAGGCGGTGAGAGCTCCGGGGCGGCCTCAGCCCCGCTCCCGCTCTGGTACCGCCGGGGGGACCGAACCAGCGGTGCCTCCCCCTGCCCTGTCCCGCCGAAGGGGCAGTCGGGCCGCGCTTCGGCCCCTCAGTGCCCGTCGATGTACCCCCGCAGGTCCCGCTGCTCCAGCTCGGCCCAAGACTGGGGCCTTTCCGCGGGGGGGGTTTGCGCCCGCCCGGTGCCCGGGCCCAGCCGGTGCTGGCGTTGCCCCTTCTCCGCATTTTAGCAGCCCAGGCCCGTTCTAACGTGACAGACACGGGGTGGCCTGAGCGCTGCCTTCCTGCCCTTGTGGTGGCCGTTTGCTCGAGGCTCCATGGCTGCTCGCTCGCATCCTCCCCATTCCACGCCATAGAGCAGGTGACCTGGATTCCACTGGTGTGCAGGCACTTCGGCCTCACAGTAGCTCGTACTGAGCCACAACTACATCAGCGGCACCCGGACAGGGAGGGAGGCCTCTTGCTTTGAGTCACGAACCAGAGATGTACAGATGGGCCTGAATGGCTCTATGAAGTCCCAGGAACCAGGAGATGCTTTGAGTGTTGTATGTAGCACACGTTTTCCTGTTTGGATTATAGTCTCTCTGTCTGTCTTCTTTTACTAGAAAAGCTGCCAAACTGGGAACATTCCCACAGCAGACGTCGCAGTACAGTGTCACGTTAGCCGAGATGCCAGTGTGCAGACGGACCAAAGTAAAGATGATGCCCAAGATATCCAGCAAGAAGTCCAAGTAGATTACAGTAGCCTCCTAGCATTCCTTCAGAGAGTGGAGGATGCTGTTATCAAAGAGCTAAATAAGAACTGGAAAAGCCGTGCTTTTGATGGCTTTGAAGTGAACTGGATGGATCAGAATGAGACAGTAAGTTGACAGAACTCAGATCCTTGTTGGTACCCAAGCAGAGCTGGTTGCAGTGGCTCTTACTTGGTAGTTCTGTTACTGCTGTGATTGTTCTTGCCAGATTCTGATATTTGGACATCACTAGTTGTTTGTTTTCTCTACCTTTCTCTCTTGCTTGGTAAAACTCTTCCTCCTGTTAGTGACTGTTGCAGCAGCTTTGTGAGAAGGAAGCCTGCAGTTGGTGGTGTGCCAGGCCAGCAGCTATCAAGGACCAGCTGCAGTTGGCAATTTGGCAGCTCCTCCTTAGCTCACATTTGTCCAATGCACATGGCTCACAAGTGGAAGCAATTTGTGTTCGTCAATTCGCGTTGGCACTGTTGGTTTCAAACCATTGCTGCTGAAGGTTAACAAGTGCCACTGATACCTGGTGGCTGTCGTAAATCCTTGTGGCACAGCCTTACAGAGCTGTTGTGCAGCCCCTGCGTGTGCAGCCTGTGAGCTGACAGCTGGTTTGTAGGGTCATGTGTTGTGTTGTTTTTCCAGGTAGGAACTGAGCAGCTTTCTCACATCTCTGTGCTGCTTGCGCAGAAGGGAAGCCAAAGTTGGAACCACAGGAACCTATGGTGGGTGTGGACAGAGCTCTTTTTTCTGTTTGGGGATGATTGCTTCAGTGCTTGAATTTGATCTCTTCCAGGTGTTGTGTTTGCATACGTTGTCATACCCAGAGGCTCAGGATCAAAAGCTGCAGGTTACCAGCATCTCGTGGAATGCAACCGGATCCGTCATAGCATGTTCCTATGGCCGGTGAGTGTCTGAAGGGATTCAGAGCACAACTGAGGTTGCTGTGACCTGGGCTGTAGATGTGTTCGCTGTCTCTGCAGTAATAAACCAGACACCTTGTGCAAGGTTAATAATTCATATTCAAAGAAACAAAATCTTGGGACAGTCTTAATTTAGGGCTGTTATTTCTTTGACCTTCCTCCCCCACAGATGGCTACACATACGTGTACTGATTTGTTTCAAGATAGGTGTAGTTTGGAAAGCAAATGCAAAGAGCAGATACACTTGCAAATGTACGTAGGTGAAGTTGGGAAGTAGGTGCTTATCTTCTCCAATGATCCTGTTGTTTCATGTGGTCTCATAGCACCTCGGATGAACCTAGCAGTCATTCACATGGGCCTGATGCCACAGGCGTGTGCTAACAGAGTAAGGATTTTTGATGTGAGGGTTAGACAAACATCCAGCTAATCCAATGGAAGTCTGGAGCAGCCTCTCCTTTCTGTGCCTTACTGCTGCCCTTCTGTGTTCTGCCACTGAGTCCTTAGATTAAAAGCCCAGCAAAAAAGGGTGTCTGTGAGCGGTTGCACAGAGGAGGGTGAAACAGGGCAGACCTGGGTGTTATTTGCTCCCTCTGCTCTCCCAGTCTACAGCTGTTTTCAGATTAGACTGTGGTTTCTGTGTCTGTGGTTACCTTTGGCAGAATTTCTGTCTGTGAGTTTACACCATCTCTGTGGATCTGTGTAAACCTTTAGCATCCACAACATCCACTAGTAAGGAGTTCACCAGATCATCTGCCCATCGGATGAAAAATTGCTCCTTTTCATACCTCTTCCAATAAAGAACTGGACAGCATCAAATAACAGCAGCAGACGTCAAGTTCAAAATCGTTACTGCCTGTCCTGTAGTTCTTCCTACAGGTCAGCCTGTCCTCCAGGTTGTCTCCTTTAGCCAGTCAAGTGGTAAATGTCAGACTGGACAGTGTGGTGCCAGAACTGCTGTAACACGGTGGTGAGTGTGTGGTGAATAGAACAGGTAAAGCTGATCCTCAGCTGATCCTTTACCCTGAGGTAAAGCTTCCTCGGGGGAGTGGAGCAGTGGGGTCTGTTAGCTCCCNGTGGTGCCAGAACTGCTGTAACACAGTGGTGAGTGTGTGGTGAATGGAACAGGTAAAGCTGAGGAAGGAAGTGGAGCAGTGGGGTCTGCTAGCTCCTCAGATTGTGATTCACGATCCACTGGTGGCAAACAGTGGGCATGGGACCAGGCTGATGAGCATGGGGCCAGAGTTGGAGCGTGTGGCATATCTTGTGCGGGGTCATTGACATTGTTTGGTGGCTATGAGGGATGTTTTCTCTTACTCTGGAGGCACCTGGACTTCAGATGGTGCTGCTTATAACAGGCCAACGACTCAGTAAGTAATTTCAGTCCCCCAGGTACCTATTTCCCCACTGTGCATTCTCAGCCCCTGCTGCTTGTTTAGAGGAAGCACTGTTTGCAGTGCAGGCAGTTTGCAAATCAGCAGCCATTTAGTCTCTTGGAATTTTCACTCCCAGCACCTCAGAGTATTTTTCTGAATGCGCCCCTTAGATTGTTCCCATTGTCTGAATGCTTAGTAGGTACTGGACCAGCGGGTCCTATCTGAGGTTGAGTTGCTGGCGCTGTGTTCTGGGACACCACGTCTGTCCTGGCCTACACACAAGTTTCATCACCTCATGATCCCTTTCCCTCAGTTTTCCATCAGGCCCCAAGGCAGTGTCTTTGACTGACTGATGGGGGATAGCGGAGCTTTGCTGGACTGGGAACAGACAGGACAGGGAGCACCTTCCTTTTCTTCAGGTTGGATGGTGGCGACTGGAGCACAGAAAAATCCTACGTTTGTACCTGGAATCTGGACAGAAGAGGATTGAATCCACAGCGCCCTGACCTAGTGGTGGATGTTCCCAGTTCAGTCATGTGTCTGGCTTTCCACCCATCCCAGCCTTCTCTGATAGCTGGTAGGTTGCTTCTACCTCAGATCCTGTGGGAAATGTAACTTTGTCAGCCTGGGTTTGTCCTCTGCAGCTGCTGGGTCCGTTTCCACAGGAGTTTGGTCTGTGCATTTGTTTGGACTGTTAGAGCTTTTATCTTCGGCCTTTCAGGTGGTCTTTTCAGCGGGGAGCTGGTGGTGTGGGATACAAGCAGAACAGAAGACTCTGTGATGTGGAGGACGGGGATGACAGATGACACTCACACTGATCCAGTCTATCAGGTAACAGAACATTTACAGCTGACTCAGTGTGTGGTTCCTATCTGCAGATGGGCTGCTGTGTTTCAGCAGTTCTCTTCTGCTTGGCCGGTTTTTCCCCAAACTTAGATACAGAAGAGGCATTTGCTGAGCTCCACACTCTGTAAAAAGTAACTTCTTGTCCAGGACAAGTGAAGAGAAGGCCAAGAGTTCCCTGCTGGAACCGCTGCTTGATGCAGACACAGCTAACCGTACCTGTAGCGGTTTAAAAACATCAGTAGGGAAGTGTCAGCAGTCCGTAGTTGGAAGTGTCTCCGTCCATGCCGTGGGCATGTCCTGCAGTCGTAACTTGCTCACGGTTTTGTCCTCCTGGGGTCTGGGACTCCAGGCGATCTGTATTTTCTCATCTGAAAGTCAGGAAAATGTTTCCAGCTGGGTGAGTGCCACCTCCCTGAGCGATGGCAGGTGGGCACAGAAAGGGCAATACAGACCCCAGCCCTGCATCTGGTTCTCTCCTAGCAGCTACATCTGTGTCCCAGCTCCCAGCAGAAGCTGGTTTGGTACTGGGACTGCTGCCTGCTGCCTGGCTCTGCTCCGGTGTCCTTGGCCAGTGAGGACATTGCAGGCTGCTGAGGGTGGGTTTGGCCATCGTGACAGTTCCCCTCGTGGTGAATTGATTCTGTTTGGAACAGGTTAACTGGTTGCCTGATGCCAAGCACAGAAGCCAGTGCCGGCTGCTGAGTGTCTCAACAGATGGAAAGATCCTGGTGTGGAGGGAGGAGCGAGACGGTCGGCTGGTCTTGGCCGAAGGATTCGCCATGGTGGCTCAGCAGATCCCTCGTAGCGCTCAGCTGAAGAAGGTGAGGTTGGCAGGTCAGAGGGGGCTGATCTGGCAAAACCACTCCTAACTGAGCAGTCCATAGCTCCCCCCTTCACATGCAAAGAGCCAGGAAAAGCCCCTTTGGAAATGGGGCACCCTTGGTCCCCACTTTCTTTCCTATACTGAAATCTCTTTTTGGAAGACTGGCAGCAGCCAAGGTTTTGCCTTGCTCTGAAGCTGCTGGGATGGAGAATGTGCTTGTGAAACACTGATTCACGTGAACCCCTTGTCAGTGGATGTTGCAGAGGTTAGAGCCTGAGCAGTGCTCCAGCCATTGTAGCTGGTGCAAGCTGTGCAGAGAATAGCATGCTGCGTCCCTGGCAGGCTGGGTCCCTGTTCTAACCCCAAGTTCAATTCTCCCCCAGCTCTCACCCAGCTTTGTCTCTTCTTTTCCCAGTTCACCTGGAGTGAGGCAGCTGTGGGTGTGACCTCGCTCTCTTTTTCACCCTTCGATCCCCGCGTGTTCATTGTCGGTGTGGAAGGTGGCTACACTCTCAAGTGCTCCACTGCAGCAGAGACGCTGGCTCTCCAGCACACAACCACTTCCGTTCCACTCAAGGCACCAGCGGAGCTCATCTTTTCCCCACACGGAGGCCCTGTGTATTCTGTGAGCTGCTCCCCCTTCCACAGGCAAGTGCCAGGAGCGTCAGGACACACTGCACGCAACTGCTGCCTGGCTTTACAGGTGCAGCTCATGAACAGCCCCTGGGCTGTGTGTATGAGTTCCAAAGAGTCACCTGGCACCAGGAACTTGATCAAGTAACTTCCCACTGTAGGAGAAACATGGGCTCTGCTGAAGCTGCTCGCTCCTTATAACAGGCCAAGGGCACAACATAAGTAACACAAGATAGTTGGTACTCGATTAGAACATCAGCACCTTCCTTGGATCATCCCAAGCCTTAATGTTTTAAAGAAAGAGGAGAGGAGCTGAGAAATTGATTCAGTTATCAGTGCTTAAGCAATTTTCCCCTCAGAAATGAAACTAGGAGCTGCCCGAATTTCAATTAGAAGCTCCCATCTCTGCCTGCATTTCCCCACCCTCCACAGAAGAGGCCCCAAGCTGTGTTTCTATGGAACATGCTGACAGCCCAGGGTTGCATTTAATTTGCATGAGGCAAACGCAACTCTGACAATGCCGAGCTCTAGATCAGCAGTTCTCAGGCAGCCCTCGCCCACAACCCACCAACAATACTCGGGGGACTACGTGGGTCCTCATTAAACTTAATTGAGGGCAGTAACAAAGCTGCATCTCTCCAGGGTAGGGCTTCGAAAGCGCTGCTTTAGGAGGCACCTCTGCACGGCAGGAGTAGTGCCCAAGGCTGCTCCTTTAGAGTTCTGTTCTCTATCTTTAGCAAAACGCTAAAAACGTTGGGTTTTGATTCTTCCCCCTCCCCAGGAACCTCTTTCTGAGCTGTGGGACTGATGGACAAGTCCACCTGCACTCCATGTTGCAGACGCAACCCCTTGTATCACTGCAGTTATCCAAGGAGTACCTCTTCTGCGTGCGCTGGTCTCCCGTTCGACCACTGGTCTTTGCAGCTGCGTCTGGCGAAGGCAAGTCACTGCAGCCAGTGCAGTAAGACTGTGCTGGGGATTAATTAGTGCAGGTCAGTTGTGCTGATTAGCATTTCCCACAGGCAGAGAGCAGCGACCATTGTTTGTGCTGTGCAATTAGTGCAGCAGAGTAATTTCTAACGAGGAAGACAGCTTCAGTCACAGCTGCTTTTCAGTTTTGAGGAGACCTTTACTTGTGTAGCCACAGCCCTTCACAGGGTGTGACAGGACAAGATTGTTGGGGATAAAATCTGTTTTCAAGCATTAGCCCTGCAATTGAAAGTCATAAACAGAAGCTGGAAACCATCATTTCTTTGAAGGGAGGAGTGGAGATTTCATACAATTTAGCAAACTGATGTCGGGTCTCTGACAGCAGAATCAATCTGCGCTGTCCCATAGTTCTGCCAGCCCAGGCACCAGCACAGGGAAGGGGAAGCAGGTCAGAAGGAACAAGTAGAAGTTCCAGACACGCAGATACTTGTCTGCTCTGCAATGCGAAGTCTGCTGCCATAAAGCTACAATAACTGTTTCTGGTTTGCAGGGGACGTGCACCTGCTGGACTTCGAGAAGAGCTGGCAGAAGCCAGCCGTTTCCATAAAGCAAAGCACTGCTGGAAGCGCCGTGTACTGCCTAGAATTTAACATCAAGCAAACTCAGCTCCTGGCAGCAGGGGATGCTGCCGGCACAGTCAAAGTCTGGCAGCTGAGTTCTGACTTCACTGAGCAGGGACCCAGGGAAATGAATCATCTGGAGCAGCTGGCAAGTGAAACCACCGACTGAGGCAGCAGTACACCCAGCTGCTGAAACCCACTCACCTCATCCCCGGCCCCAGCTGTAAAACAGCTGGAGTCTGCCCCACCTCCCCGTGACACCTGCATTTAGCCATTAAACACCAGCTGATGTTGTCTGACCAGTAACTTTTATTGAAGCACACGGCAATGTTTGTTTTCCCTAAGAGTTTTGAAGCTAAGCAGTTTAAGGTTACATCATAAAGTGACATTGATTACTGTAGAGCACAAAGAGAGAGACACATGCAGAGCTACAGTCAGCAAACAGAAGCATGTTCTTCGCATCTTTCAGTACTAGTGTTCCAGCTCAATTCACAAAGAGAGAGCGTGTGAATTCTATGTAGTCGTAGGCAGAAGGAAGTTCTCTGCCCTTGCCGTCCATGTAGGGCTTCATGTGAGAAATGCAGTAATCAGCTTGTTCCCGGGTCAGGTTCTGAAAGACAAGGAGAGGGTGGAGGTGGAGCTGGGCACAGTGAGGCTGTGTCTGAGCACTGACAAGCAGCTTTCCTGTTCTCCGGGGCACAGAGCTACGGGCAGAAGCCAGAGCAGCAGAAGTAACCCCAGTATGGAAATACTCTGGCTGTTGGCACTACTTGGTTAAGGAGTGGAAGGTCTGAGAGAAGACAGAACATGTAACTGATACGAGGAAAACGCACAACCTCTTTGTTTCTCTACCAGCTGGTGTGATTCAGACAGGAAAAACTTGCTGCCTTGACAGATGTTTGTACTGTCCAAGCTTAGGCTTAAGTTTCTCCTTTGAATTACTGTCTGGATGGAGGAACACCTTCTAGTCTCCCAATGAGGGGAATCTGGTTTCTGAGGACACAGAGAGCAGGTGCACCTCCTGCCCAGGCTGTTGGGTGGCTCCAGTTTCACTCGGCTGGAGCAGTAACCTGTTACAGGTTTTCTTCTTTCTCTGCATCGCTGAGAAAGCAGCTGGGTAGTGCCAGTACCATGGTTTCTACATTTGCTGCAGAGGACACCCTCGAGGTTCAGAACTGACTCGATGATGGTGACATGAGCCTCTAAGCTCTATAACCTCTAGTGCTGGTGGTTGTTAACAGTATCTAAATAAAAAGCCTCTGCCTGTTGCACCATAACCAGTACTTACTTGGTAGAGCTCCTCCTTGGTCACATAGGGCTTTCCCTCAGAGCTGAGGGCACGGAAAGCACTCTCGATCTCCTCACTGGACTTCACATTCTCCGTTTCCCGGCTGATCATGAACGCCATGTACTCCTGCAGCGAGACGTGTCCATCCCTGCCAGTGAAACACAGTATAAGCAACCATCCTCTAGCCCCCGCACACAGCGCTGCCTTACCTGCCTGAGAGGGGCTTTAACTTTTCTGGCAAAAAGGGGAAGGCTTAGAATAGGAGACTCAACCCCAGATCACTTTCTAAAGTGAGTTTCTTCTTAACAAGTGTAAGCCTTTCCTTCACAGACTCTTGCACAAGTTGTCAATACAATCACAGCCTCCCCGTGACATAAGGGAGCACAGCTCTCAGCATAAAAGAGACCTTCCCGGTGACTCTCCAAAGCACAGCGCTAAGGTATGCTGCAACAGAAAATTCGAAGGTGGAACTCACGTACCTGTTGGGATCTACAGTGTCAAGAATCGACTCAAACTCTGGGTCTGGCTCTCCCTCCTCAACCATAGGCAGGTCATAGCCGAGAGAGCGCAAGCAAGACTTAAACTCCTGGTGATTAAGCCGTCCAGATTTGTCCTTGTCAAAGTGCCTGAAAACATAAACCCAGCAGCCGTGTTTGTAAGTGTCAGTTGTTGAGTTCTGCAAGCCAGAGAGTGGGCTGAAGAACAGGCTATCCTAAGCCCTCTCTCCTGGACAGATGAGCTTGACTCAAACAACAGCTCTAAGTGCTTCCTCTGCTCTATTTTTTTGCTTGAAAAGCCTCCCCACAATGGCTCTATTCCCATCTGGAATTCACTGACATTCCCAGTTCCTACTCCCCTGTGCCCAAGAGAGGCTCCCACATGGCCATGGCTGCACCCAGCTGGCAGCAGGTGTCTGGGGAGGCTCTTGCTATCTGGCAGAGACGGGAGCAGCTCAGAAAAACAAAGAGGTTACTCAGAGCAGCCTGTGACCAGGAGTCATCCACAGGCCAGCACTCTCCCACATGCATTCCTGCAGCACCTCCCCCACAACTCACTTGAACATCATGCTGAACTCCTTCAGGGCCTCCTCAGTGACTCCAGTGGTGTTTCTGGAAAGAAGCAGCAAAGCTTGTAAGCATCTCCTGAACTGTGGGACCCTGTTGCAGTCCACCTGCCCAAGCCCCTCACCATCAGATGAATGGCCCACAGACCTGTGCCCAAACCTGCTCCCTCTCTCTCTATCTGATGAGGGCCAAGGTGGGAATTTACACACCCCATGACACCCAGCAGAGCACAGGGCTGTGCAAGGCTTGATTTCAGGCCTAGGCAGCTGTGCCTCCTGTTCTGTATTCTCCCCCCTTCAGACCTGCTGTACCCTCACACATGTGATGGCTCCCCCGTACCGAGCTTGAATCTGCTGTTCCAGGTTGTGCTGCATCCTCATGCCCAGCTGGTCAAGCTGGTCCCACTGCTGAGCCAGCCCCACGGTGCTGTGCTCAGTGTATTTGTTGTCCAAGATAAGTGCCTCTTCCATGGCAGCTCCAAGGTCCTCAATCTTCTTCAGCTGGCTCCTCATAGCTCTGATCTCCTGGTGCTTGCGCTGTTAGGAGGGAGCAAATAAGAGGTCAAGTTGTCCCAACTCTCCCCATTTAATAACTTCAGACCCAGGCTGGCAGCGGAGGAAGGATCATATCCTTCTTTTCCTGTGGGGATCACACACATTGTGGATTCATAAAGTGGAATTGCAGGATAGGTAAAGTCCTAATCAAAATAAGGTTTCTCTTCACACACTACTGGAAACCAACTGTGCTTGCAAACCAACTAGAGAAAACCTCCTCTCTCCTTAGGAAATTTGCTAAAAGCCCTGGGTCCCCTCTGCCCCACCCCTCAATTAGAAAACAGAATGAAAAACTACAGCAGATTGTTGTTTCATGGCCTGTGCTATAAGCAGGTTTGTAAACATCATCCCAAAGGCCTCTTCCACATGGACTCATGGACTACAATCCATTATGGTTTTCCTGTACAATTGCAGGCATTTCCAGTCCCACCCAGTGTTTCCAAAGCATCAGCTAGGAAGGCGTTCCAGCAGTAGATCGCTCTGCCTACCTTAGTAGCTTCCAGCTGCGATTCCAGTGTTCCCGATTCCTCCACCATACAAGACCTAAACACAGAATCACAGTGAGGAGGAGCCCTTTTCCCATTAAAAAAACCAGCACGTGGGGCTTGAAATTAACAGTCCTTCACAATTAAAAGTCCTCACAGCAACACTGCTCTCCTGCAGATATTGACACATTTGGGTTGTGTTTTGTTGATTCTGACTCATCCTATTACAGTCTGACCCAAACGTCTTTGGTTTTTTCTTTGTAACAGTTAATTTCTAGCCCCATTGGAAAGGCAACATGACCAGCAGCCACACTTCATGCCAGATCCAAAGCTCCCGCTTTACCAGACCTCATGGAATTAGAGACTTGGTGCTGTCCCACCCCACTGCGCCGTGCCCAGCACACACACGCACACACCAGCTATGGGGGATTCACCGGGAGATGGGCTGGTCACTGTGGTACAGCAGTGTTACAGGGGGATAAAATACAGGAAGAAACCTTGCAAGCTACCAATGTGGTTTTAAAGTAGTTTTACTATGGTGTAATCTCTGCAGAAAACTACAGACCTCCCCTGCCAGCAGCGGCTGGCTCACAGTTCCCCTGTCCACCCCACCCCTCCCATCTGTGCCCTGAACAAACACGGCACAGCCACTCTCATTTTGCATCGAGTTTCTTGGCATGCTGCTGCATATACAGATTGTCACTGAGGTGATGGTCTCCAAGATCTACTTTGTATGGGCTGGATACTGCTTTCCCCACCCCCAAGATCCTAAAAGCAGCCTGTAAGCAGCAGTGTTTAAGAATCTCTGTCCTTCCAACACGTGTGGTCAGAGTCCCACTGAACACCCTGTGCATGGACAGCACACCCAGGTTCCGTGCTCTCCCTGGGTTGTCTGCTCCCTTGAGTCTGTGGTGTTCAAAGCTCCTAAAGCTGAGGTCACTAGTTTTTGAAGTCACTGAAACCAGGTTTTCATCCCCACTGAAATCTACCTTTAAATGCTTTTGAGCTTCTTGAGAAGGGGATTTCAATAGCTGAATCACTCTTCAGCAATGAAAAGGCACCAAACAGCTGGGTGCTTCTCAGCCCCACGTTATGGCTCAGGTTTAATACAGTCTAGAGACAAAGCGCTCTCCCAGAACCCGGAGCAGGAGGCTGGGAACCAACCATGGAAAGAGTCAACAGGGAAACAAACCTCCAAGCATCTCTTAAGCCGTGAAAGTTAGTTGGAAGGAAAGCGAGCCTTGGAATTAACGAGTGCATTTGAAAACCAAGTGAGGTAAGGAAATAAGAGGAAAAAAAAACCTTCCAGATAGATCATCCCCAACTTCATACTGATAGACACGAATGACACGACGATAGGCTATGCTAGTCAAAGGAAAGAAACCAAGTGAATTCCAAAAAGGAAAAAGAAAAGCACAGAGGAAAGAACACACCCAAACAGGCCACGGCAGCGGAGCCACACTCCAAGCCAGCAGCACCTCGCAGCAGCAAACACAAGCCAGCGCTGAATGAAATAAAATTACTCAGCTGCCAGTTGCACAAACACAGGAATAACCCGTCATTGTTTCTGTGTCAGTCACAGACAAGGGACTCTCACTACAGGACAAACTTCTTGCAGATTTTCTTCAAGGAGTCCTTTTGTCCAAACTCTTCTTCCTCCCCTCCCTCAAGCAAACACCCTGCAGACAGTGCTGGGTGTAGGGAACAGCAAGGTGTGCCCAGGGCACCTCTTATCTCCAGCCTCTCCCAGCTCTGCCTCCCTGCCCTCTTGCCAGGAAGGGGATGCACAGCCACTGCCTCTGGGGGCTAAATCTGCATTTTTAATCTATTTGTGCAGAATTAAGGCCAAACTAGCCCATCAGCAGCTCCAGGTCACTTGTTCAAAAAGAGGGCTTCGTGGTGATCCTGAACTCTAGACCAATGTTTTTTAGTAAATGGCCCCTTCCTGTGCGCTTATTCTTGGATACCAGAACTCACGTCCAACACCACTGTATAAAGGAGCTAGGAATTCAGCATCTGCTCCAGGAAAATCTGCTCGGTTCCATCAAACCGTACCCCAAAAACAGGGCAAGTTATTTTTATCTGGCAGAAACAGCAGAACACAAGGCACTGTGATCACTACAGAGCAAATAAGAAGCAGAGTTATCTGCGGAGATTCAACCCTTTTATTATGAAAAGCCTCCTCTCTGGGAAAGTGGCTGCCTCCTCTCTACCCCTTCCTGCAGGGCTGACACAGCCCCTGCACCAGAGCCCTCAGCTATTTGTCAGCATTTTATACCATATCTAGTCACCAAAGATTTTATCATTTCCTTCTCACTCTCTGACAAACACCCCACTCCTCAGGAACACGTGGACACAAAGCAGGGTTAAACCTGCAGGCATCACCATGCAGTTGAGTTTGCAGCTTCCTGTCTGAAGGGTTTTTGTTTTCTCCTCTCAAGAATATTCTCTTGGTGGGCATAGGCATGTGGTGGGGGGCTAACAGCCAGGCAGTTTGTGCAACAGTTTTAAGGGACTTAATTTCAGGAAAGCCTTTCTGTAGGACTATTTCCTCCTCCTTAGCAAAACCAGACAATTCTTGGGAGCTTTAAAGTGCTCTGAGAGCAGTGACAGTGGAGAAGTTTATCTGACTCAAAGCGTCTGGACTGTCTGCTCTCTTCCAGAGGCTGTTGTGTGTTCTCCCATCTCAGTGCATTACAAGCTTTCTGCAAACTCTGAGAGACTGAAGGCTTCCATCATACACCAGTGCCCACCTATTACTACCACCTTCTGCTTTAACTAGGACACGGTTAGGTTTTTGCTGGTTCAGACTCAAGTCCAAACTCCCCTGCACCTCAGCCACAGATTGCTCTTTTCAAATAAAAGGGGTTTCAGTGCAGCTTTTACAAGCAGTCTGACGACAGGTGACACAGACAGAGCTAAACACATCACCACATTTTTGAAGATATAAAATTCAATACTAACCCATCTAGCAGGTAAGTCCTGTGGAATGTGAAGATCCAAACATCAGGCAGCAGGACAGAGACAAGACAGTAAGAGAGGGACAGAGATTTGGGTGGGAAGCAAACATCAAAAAGTTAGAAATCTGTATTTCATTATTTCAAGAAGACAACTACCTGTAACACACAGGGACAGAGAATCACAGGATTACATGGAAACAGAACTCATCTCCTCGGAGCTACCACCACCACCACATGTGGCAGAGCTGTCACCAACACTGTAAGCACCACTACCTCTGTTTGCTAGAAACCTGCTCCTCAGGTCACTGCAGGTCTCCACCTTAAGATGTTTTATTTCTAAGGCAACTTTAATGCCCCAGGCAGGACCATCATTAGACAGCACCCGAGGGAAGTGGTTACAAAGATGGCTTGAGCTTTTTTTCCACAGGTTCTTTCTGCACTGAAACTCCAGTGACATTTCTAATCGCTATTCAGGTACAACACCACTGGCACTGCTTCAGCTGTCTGCTCTCCACCCTCAGCTGTGCTGCAGGCTAGATCAGGAATAACTGGAGAAGAATGAAGTCCTGGATAACTGGAATGACTGCAGGAAAATTCAGGACTCTCCTCTCCCCTGTGGCTAACAGCCTCCCTCTAATCTCAAATGCAGGGAATGAAAAGGCCTGCATAGTTGTTTTTCCAGCGGTAGACATTTATAACTTAGACCAGAGACATAGGATGGATACAAATATTAGCTGAGGAATTCTCAAAGGGCAGCTCCTGGGAAGACAAACCATACCTGGTCTCCTGAATCCACTGATGGAAAGCATTAGCATGCTGAGCAAACTCCTGCCGCAATTTGTCGTTCTCTTCCTGCCTTCGCTGTTCCTTCTGCAGCTCCAGTTCACGTTCCTGAGAAATCAACAAAGTATTTCACACACAGAAATTACGAGATTGCTCTGTAAGAGAAAACAAAACTGAAGGGCTGCCAGATCCAGTCCTGACCTCAAGCCCAAAACAAAAAAGACTGGCCCGGATTGTAGGCAGGATTTGACTGCCCTTAAGAAAACACCCAGTACAGATCAATTGAGAAACAATAAGTGCTAACTACCGTTAACACAAGTTTTTTGTGTTTGTGAAGACTGCATAGATGGGAGGAACTGCTGATGTTAAGAGAAGTGGGTGTTTGAGGAAAGAATGCCTTCTGTGATTGCCTCGGAAGTACTGTAGGAAGGAATGCCTTCTGTGTTAGCATATCTGTGATCGCCTTAGGTATTGTAAGAATCAATCAGCTAGGGATACCATGCTTGTAACCAGTATAAATGTATGCTTATAGTATGATTAAATAGACATCTTGCTTGCACCAAGCTGCGTCCCGTCTCTCAATTGCAGCACTGGATAACTAAGGTGACCCCAGGGGACACTTCTGAAGCCTTGAGAGCTGGAATTAAACCAGCAGTTACCTTAATGCATTGCACAGACTAACCATTTTACAAGCTAGGAAATAAGGGACTTGGGCTTTGTCTCCTGAAAAAGTGGAAATGAAATACCATGAGAACAAGTTTATAGGTAATAAATTTTTTCCTTTGCTCCCAGGTTTTGAGATGCTTCTATTTCCAGCAGTGACTAACTCTTGTACTAATTACATGAAGGATAACTGCCAGGGAAGAAATGATTGATCAACTATGAAAGAGTCTCTCTGACTTGCCTTGATAATTTTCTGCAGATTCCTCCAGGTTTCTTCAAGAGCCTCCATAGTAAACCAAGTATATGGATTAGAGGCTACCCGGAAGCTCTTGATCTGTCGATCAAGCTCTGCCAGCTGGTTGAAGTCAGCCTGGGCAGAGCTAAGTGAAGATCGGAAAGCATCATGAGCTTCTCGCAGGGCTTTGATTTCTTCCAGTGAGTTACAGCGCACGGGATCTGTCAGGTCTTCTTCAGCATTCTCAAACCAGCTGTTGAAGGCAGATGCCTTCTTCGCAAAAGTCAAGAACAGATCCTCAACCTTGAGAAGAGAAAACAATGCAGCTGAGTTAGGCAGTAATGCAAATATTCCCTGCAAGTCCATCTGGAATTAACACTCATTGCAGACAGACTGCCTTTATTATTTCTTCCAAGCATCTACAAAATTCTTATGAAGAGCCTCCATAATCATTAGCTGCAAAAGAAATGCAACCCAAGCTGCAATCCCATAGTTCAAGCACTCACCTTTCTGAAATGCTCCTGAGCCTCTAGGAGTTTCTTTTTCCTGGCAGCAGAATTAGCAAGCAGCTGATTCCAGCGTTTCATGAGGGAAGCGTGACGAGCCTCAATGGCCTTTGACTGGATATGTTTGGCTGCTAGGAGCTGGTCTTTTAGAGCAGTGATGTTGGCAATTCCCTCCTGCTGGAATGCCTGAAGTCCAGCATCAAAAGTTTCCTGAGGCATTAAAATATTACAGATTGTAATTTAATGTAACCCTTACCCTGCATGTATTTCATACACAAGTGCTGGATTCTTGTGTATCCCACAGGAGTTCACCCGTTCTCTCCAGCCTTTACAACGGCAGCAGCATAGCACTAACCTGTTTGGTGAGCAGCGTCTGCACAGAGGAGAGGTCACGTCCATAGTCATCTGTCTTCAGACTGTTTTCCTTCTCACCTGGAAATTGAAATAAACTCAGTCATAATGTCAACCTCTATCTCAAACATTCCCTCATGTCTTCCCCTCTGTTCCAGTACAGCACACACCTATCCATGACTCCACTACATCTGCTTTCCAGTTGAACTGGAGGAAGGCAGAGTTCTCATCCAATTTGGCTTTCCGCTGAGCTGCTGCTTTCTCCAGATCTGACACCTTGCCTTTGAGGCTCTTCATCTTGGCAGCAATGTTCTCCACGTGGTGATTGTTCTACATGACAGGAGGAATAAAATAATTTACAAATGCACACCACAATGATTTTAAGGTCTCTCAAGGCCTCCTGTAAGCTGGTGACAGACCAAGAACTTCAATAGAATAATTCTGTCCAAGAAACTGCTTTGAAAGCAGTTAACACCAGAAGCTTATTCAGCCACAAAAATTGTGTAAGAGGTTCTTTTCAAAGAGATGACAAATTCCTCCTTGGAAGAAGTCTATTTTGACAAGAACATATCCTGCATAGCCTTTGAAGCTATTGAGGTTTTTTTTTAACCTGCTTATCCTCACCTTCTTAATGAGGTCCTCTCCATTAGCACAGACATCATTCACTCTGTCTTTGTGAACAGTAAAATCAGTCTCAAAAGCTTCATGCTTTTTCAACAAGCCCTGCAAACACAAACACAAGGCTATTTTAATGATTGCTCACCACTTACTGAAAACAAAAAGAAGTGACTGTTCTGAATGAGCAAGCATAACCCTCTTTGGACAAAACCAATTCATCTTCACTGGTCAACACAACTCGAGGTGTTTCTGTGATCAAGAGGGAACTGACACTGACTTTCAGCATAGCTTCAGCTGTTTGATTTAACCAGGTCTGCCCATTAGAAGTCAAGAGATGCAAAGCTACGCTAAACAGCAAGTAATTTCTACAGGAAATAACACACTTGAGACACTTCTATAAAATTCACTGGACAATGTAGACCTTCAAAAGGCACCAATAATAACTTCTAAATTGGAATGACAGACAGTTAAAGAACTAGGGTTTGTTAAGCTCTAACCAACAATAACACAAGAATGACAAAAAGCTGACAACTTCCTCCATACCTGGATAGCAGCCAGGGTGTCCCCGTAATCCTCACTGGCTACCAATGTCATTTTCTCATTGATCCAAGCTTCTTCTTCCTCAACATTTGCTACAAACTGCTGGTACTCTAGAGACTCCTCTAGACGCTGACCTCTGTATGGGAAAAGAAGGGTAAAGTTAGTCACAGGGTGCCTTATGGCTTTTAGACACAAGATGCAAAAATCAAATTGCAGCAGCAGACAACCTACAAATGTTGAGACACTGCAGCCTAAACACACTATCACTTCTCCAGCAAGAGACTGCAGTGTTTACAGCTCTAGAGACTCATGAGGCCACAAAGGCTGCACTTATCAAAGGACTCACAGGGATCATTTTCTCCCAAGAGCTTTTACTCAGAAGCATCCTGGTAGTGGATTAAGGCCAATTAATTTTATGTCTGTGGCTTCCAACCGTTGCAAGACTAAACACAGCACAGCTCAAAAAAAAAGACCGGTTTCTACTGAGGAACACCATCACTACAAATTCTGGAGTCTGAATTCATCACCAGTGAGAGATGCCATTACGTTCTATTACTAACTAGTGACCCACCCCCTAAACCCCTGAAACACACCAAACCCGGTCAAATGACTCCATGAAACTGCCCTAATACTGAGTTTTACAAAACCACATCTCACACACCTAGCAGCTGCCAACTGCTTTAACTCTTTCCAGTGATCCACAAACTGAGCCAATCTCTGCTGTATTTCCTCCTTTCCAATGGTGTTGTCATCTGA
The DNA here is from genome assembly GCA_013397515.1 of Upupa epops. Lineage (NCBI taxonomy): Eukaryota > Metazoa > Chordata > Aves > Bucerotiformes > Upupidae > Upupa > Upupa epops. The sequence goes on along the minus strand of VZRI01010963.1, from coordinate 49,477 downwards.
AAGCTTCTTGCCAGTGTCTAAAACACCCTGCAGAGCAGAGAAACAGTTAACAGAATGTCAGTTGCTCTCATCTTGCCACAAGCAAGAAAGACCCTGCTTATCAAGAAATCTGTCAAGGAAAGGCATTTACCTGGATAGCAGGTTCATGGGCAGCTAATTCAGCCTCTAAGCGCTTGTGTTTTTTCCTAAGGTTCTGCACACCAGTCAGGTCTCTGCCATAGTCTTCTGAGCTAACCAACAGCTTCTTCTCTCTAAATTCAGGAGAGAATGATAAAATGTGAAAATTACTTCTATAGGTGAGATGAAAACAAAACAGCTGCAGATAAGAACATACTCTGCATTACACAAAAATCTTGGATGTAAGAATTGAATATGCGAGTTATCAGCAAACAGCAGTTGGGTCCTGGCAGCACAGTCAGGGGTGATATGGGAGAAAGAAAGAAGGCAACAGGGCCTGTCATTTCTCTCTGAAGGACAGAGCTTCTCTGCACTGTTTTCTTCCTAGGAGAGTCACCTTTCATGACGTTTACCTGCTCTTGTCCAATTATATTGCTTTAATTTATAAGCATGACAAAGTGGGGCTCCTCTCCTCCCAAGGTATGGGAAGAGTGCTTGGTTAGTTACTACAACTGGTAGCTTTTCCAGTAGACAATCTTCCTGCTCAAGGTTTCACCAAGGAAAACTACGGGTAAGCAGGCACACCCAGGCTAGTGCTGATGCCCTGGATGTAAGTTTTGGGAAAAGGTGATTCCTTGTAGAAACACAGACTAGTATAAAAGGCAAGCTGTAAAACCACACGACAGACAACGTTTTTGCAAGCTGGCAGTCAGCACACATCCCCACACCAGAGCCCAGAACTTCCAAAATACACACTTGATCCAGGACTCCTCATCGTCCATATCACGGAAAAACTGATGCAAGCGATGGGACTCGTTCAGCTTCGCACGGCGGGCAGCTGCCATGCTCTTAATCCTCTGGAAGCGCCCGTTGATGGTCTCACGTTTATCCTTCACTTGGGAGGTATCAAAAGCACTGCTGGTCATCAAGCTGTCAGCCTGACTGTTCAGGTCCTTCAGACGATCCTGGAAATGTGGGTAAGAAAGTGTGTGACTAGCCAGGATCTCCTGTCTGTGTGTGTTATGTCTACAAACATAACATGTGGTATCTGTACCATTTGCTGACTACTGTGATTTATTTTCTGAAATGAAAAGAGAAAGCAATACCTCATGGGCAGATATATCAGCTTCCAATAACTGGTGTTTCTTCAGAAGGTTGTTAACTGATGCCAAGTCCTTTCCATAGTCTTCAGACGCCAACAAAGCCTCAACCTGAGGGTGAGGAAAAAACAAACCACAGGAAAGAGAATGAGTTTTCATAACCCCCTTGAAATGATGTCTTTAAAGCTGTGAAAATAAGTTCTCCGTTTTCTACAGTGTGGTTAAACCTTTGCCTCATTACATGTTTGATTCCCTGCAGATTCTATGCAAATATGCTTCTTCTCCCCTTATTGCTTACATTCAACATCCACAAGGTTTTCAGTCAAAGATCTTTTCACTATAAACCTAGACTTGCTCACAAAACCAAACATCAGCAGAGGGAATGGAAAATGACAAAACCAACCCATCTTGCAGGTAAATCATCCCAAACTGTTACCTCTGAAAGCCAGAAATCAAAGTCCTTGATGCCAGTGTTGAAATTCTGTTGCTTATTAGCTTCTTTCAGTTTCTGACTTTTCTCTGCGGATTTCTGTACCAGGAACTGCCACTGGTCAGCCAAGGCAGCCAGGCGGACCTGTTACAAAATGGAAAAGATAAATGCTACAGGTTAAAACCACAACTCTGATAAAAGCAAGATCAGAAAGAATGCAAGTTTGGCTGCTGATTCCAGAAATGCAGCTCACAGTCATTTTTGGGCTGTCAAGCTGTAATTAAGGCCCTTTAACACGCTGATCATAAGACTGGAAAATGTCTCACCCTTGAGAATGCAGAATGAACCAGGACACTTGAAACAGAAAATCTTCTATAGAACAGGATTTGTTTGTGAGGAATGTTCTCCTCTCCCAATTATCCAGAGTTCTCAAAGCAAAAATTGAGCCAATCTTCTAACACTTTACTTACCTTCACAGCATCCTCACTGCCAGCACACGCTCCCCTTTCAATGAGTGAGTTCCCCATATCAATGACTCCACGAATCCGATCAGCATTGGCATGGAGCTCAGCCTCAAAGGCTTGGTGTTTCTGGTGTTTGCTCTGAAAGGGACACAATCAAATCTGTTAGCGACCGCACAGAGGGCTCCTAACTTGTTCTCATGGGCTGACAGGGCAGAACAAGAGTTATCGACCTACATAAAGAGGTTTGTATACAGCCTGCTCTAAAGAAGTTCTCTCTCTCAGTAACAACACTGCTCACTCAGACAATAATTCTCATCAACCTGAGTAACCATCATGCTCTGACCTGATAAAACCATCTGAGAGCTCAGGAAACATCTCCTGCCATTATCAGATGCTAAGGCAATGCTCCTAGCATTAAGTGGAACTGTTACTGCTGCAGCTTGTCTGCTTCCTGCACAGTTTTTGTACTGAAGCCCTCTATGGCCTCATTACAGTTAAAATAATTAACAACCAAAAACCTCTATAAAAAGAATAGAATTATTTGTTTAACGTTTATCTCTGCAGAATTGAGAGCACCATGAGAACAATAGGAGCCGTGGTGTGGGAGGAAGTGTGCAGTTCTCTCTTGTATATACATGATCCATCCACCCACCATGAGATAACAATAGCACAGAAATGACATGACAGAATTTACGAGGATTAACTAGAAATGCTAGTAACGTTGGACATGGGTGTGCAGTGCCCTGAGAGAATGGAATGAAAGGAAATGTTAGATTAAAAATAAAAAGATGGAAAATACTATTAGCGCTGGCATGAGAAATTCTGCATGAACTGCTTTATTTTGAGATCAGTTAATCCTGAGATTATAAAAACCCATATGGTCCAGATTTAGATTTACCAACATGTAAAATTCAATTAAGAAGTTGCCAATTGCAGATTGTATGTAATCACCGTGACAGCAAATCCCAAACAAGCCTTTCTGTTTTTTTTTTTTTAAATAAAATAAATTAAAAAATTACCACAGCCTAAAGAGACAAATGACTCTTTTCTCATCCTTGTTAGCTTCTCCTTTCTTTGTTCTGTCTTCTCCCTCCCTACATCCTAATTTTATTCCACTTGCATTCTTACAAGCCCTGTCAGCAATCCATCTGGTACGGATCTCTTTCTGGAGTCTTCTTTCTGCACGATTCCCTTCTCTGCTACTGCTGCAAGAACTAAGCCTTCCAGAATTTTATTGAACCCATCTCCAGCATTCTGCAAACCCAAGCTACAAGAGCTGGTGTTACACCATGTGGTAAATCACCACCACTCAGGATGCACAAGGGAGGATGACAGGCCAACCAGCCACATTTCTGAAAGAGGAGGACAAACCCCTTTTTTCTATAGGCTTAACTCCTACCCTCCCCCCCAAGCTACACCACAACTGCACCACAGCTAACAGATCATGCAGAACACCTGCAAAACGATACACCAATCAGCGATGCTGAGTAGGCATGAACAGAAGAACCGCACCCATAACATGTGGATCAAGAGCTGCACCTGGATGCAGGTCAAGAACTAATAGAAAACAAAGCAATTGCATGAACTGATGGATGGAGCAACAGACTGCAACCAGACCTTGTGCTCACACAGATGTACAAGGAAAACAGACTCACATACCAGGGCTAGTCCAAACTACTTACCAGCAGTTTGGAAAGCTATAAAACAGATTGAGAGAAGTAGTTCAGTGCATTTGTACTACTTCGTAAACCATGGTTAAAAATGTAAGAGGTAACCAGTTATTCCTTAACCCTGATACATCAGTAAGACTTTACATTTAGAGCATAAGACAGGGATAAGACCCAAGAACTCCATCTCCTTATTTTACTATCTAGATGCTGAGAGAACAGTAGCTTCTCAGGGGCTTCTTCAGGAAGCTTGCTGCTGCAGGCACTATAGATCTTATTAATGATATGCGTCATTAATTACCAAGTGAGTTCTATTTTGGGTCTCCTTTCATGCATAATGTAACTTCCACTTTCTCTTTGTAGAACAAGGACCATATCTAACATATGGCATTGTTCTGTAATGCTGAACAAGAACTCCTGAGCACATATTTTTTCAAACCAGACCATGCTTGCAAGGTTAAAAACTGTATGAAAATATATGAAACTGTGAGCTGAAAATCACAATCACCTGGATATTTGTGGGATCCTTATATGACTCATCACTTGCAGTTTGGAGCTTTTCACTGATCCAAGCTTCAATTTCATCCACATCACGACTGAACTGCTGGAGTGTCTGAGACTCTCCTAGCTTCGACCTCTTCTCAATCATTTGAGCTTTCAGACGCCGCCACCTGAATACAGTTACATACATACAATGAATGACAAAACAGAAATGTAACACCACATGCAGTCAACAGCTATAAGAGGTTGCCCAAGAGTGTTCCCTTTCAGCATCTGCATCCCATCTAACAGGGCAGTACTGACCTGTCCAGAACCTCATTGCGTCTGCTAGCAATGACTCCTTTTGCATAGTGATCAGCAGAGATCAACTGGTCGGCAAAAGACTGTAAGACAGCAATTTTCTCTTCCTGTTAAAGACAGAAGCCACAAAATTAGAACTGAAGTCAGGTGATGAACAGGGTCTGGAATAAGACTATGTCATCTTTAAATATACATGATAATTGTGACTATGAAGAAAGACTATCTGAAGTTGAACTGAAGAGTCCAACTTCAGAAGAAGAGCTTTCACCTACAGTAATTTCTTTTGCTAATCATCAGCATAAGAAAACTCAACTCTTACTCCAGCTGCAATCCTCACCTGGACATTGATTGCTTTATCAAAATCTTCGTGTTTCTTGATGAGCGCCTCCACACTGTCTAATGAGTCTCCTTTATCTTCTGTGTTTAGGAAAGCCTCTCGGGCAGCCATCCAATTCTCAGCTTGTTCACAGTCACGATGAAATAGCTAGGGAGACAAAATTGCAAAGCATGAGAAAGCCCAAGAACACTGCCCCTCACTGAGAAAAATAAAGTTTCTTACGAAACAAGGAATGATTTCAATTTGTAGAAATGCAGTAAAGTACCTGTAATTCTAAGCACTGGTCTAGCATCATTCTGCGCTGGACCCAGGCCTTCTCTAGGTCTGTCCGTTCTTGATCTAGAATATCTAGTTTCTCCTTGATCTCTGGGCTGGCATAGTGTCCATGAGCCAGAAGCTGCTGTCCAAACTGTTCAAACGCCTGGAAAGTGCCAGCTCTTGCATCTATTTCAGTGCGGTGTTCCTGTAAGGTGCAGAGATGCATTACCAAACAGACAGATGGCAGAGCTGAGCTCATCTATTTTTGGAACTTTAAACGGGAAGTATCAGGAAAAGAAGCATTTGTTGACATTTACAAGACACAAAAATCCTTCATATACCTGGTGCCTTTCTAATAGAGCTTCAGCTCCAGTCACATCCTTTGCAAGTTCATCTGAGGAGACCAGACCCCGGATTCCATTGATCCAAGACATAAGGTCCCTGTGAATACATAATAGAGAATTGTTCTCTCCCTCTGTTGAGGTCAGAAGAGGGCTTGTGAACCTTCCACAGAAATATTCCCATGGAACAATACGCTGTGTACACTTCTCCCAATTTGTCTGGTGTACTATTAGTGAGTAGAACAGCTGCTTCACCTGAAGTCACTGAGGAAACGCTGCAAGTCATGAGAATCTCCAAGCTTCTCTTTGCGCTGGTCAGCACGTTTTCCCAGGCTGTTCCAAGCTTGATTCAGCTCAGTACATTTTTCTTGGAGATCTTCAGCAGCTTCTGGATGTGACTGGATGAGACGTTGGGCAGTTTCACCAAGAGAATTCACCTAGAGTTAGATAAGGGAAAACAGATACAGTGAAGACAAAAAGAACTCTTTCTATGGTTCACTCATTTCTACTAGATACAAATGCAAGCTTTTGGTTATGCCCCTACAATCTCACCTTGTCTCCAAGAGCCGCCAAGTCTCTCTCAAAGCCTTCATGTTTGCGCTGCAGAGCCTGCACACTGGCCAAGTCATGTCCATAGTTATCTGTATTTAGTGCTTGGTTCTTCTCCTCTATCCACTCTTTTGTTTCATCAGCATCCCTGATTTGAGTGAACGGAAGGCAAGTTGTCAATTTCCACAGAAGATAATGTAGTTGAAGTTTGTGTTAAATTATTGCCCAAGATGACACAACCAACCTCAGGAAAGTTTGACAGTAGTTCAGACCTCCCAGCCCACAACAGTTCATTCTTTCACATTAACAAGTATTTCATTTTCTAGTAATAATACAAAGAATTCCTGTTGCACACTGCTGCTCTGACTTCCACTGAACAAGTTAGGGTGTGAAAAACAATTCACAGGTCCTGCTACTTTTTAGAACTCCTAAGAGATAAGCATTAGGACCAAACGCGATACAAACACCTCACCTGTGGAATCGCTGCACTTCATGGGCACTGCCTAACAGCTGGCTTCGCTCCTCCGCCAACTGCTGCAGCGATCTCCAGCGTTCATTCAGTTCCTACAAAACCAAGCAAACCCCACTCATGTTGCAGACACCAGTTTTACCACCTTACTGTTTAAACAAGACACTTTGTGATGGACTTGCTGAAACTTTATGTCAGACAGAAAACCTGAGTAACATTTTGTTCACTATGCTCATGTGCAAACATGACAACAACCCCTGTATCTCTGTTTTCATGCACTTTAGTTCAGGGGTCTACTGAAAATACTGACAGCAGTGCTGGAAGGTTTCCTAAAGTAGTTCTTTCTTTTACAGAATATAACCACCATTAAGAATCAATACGATAAAGATGAAGACAAAATTGGCTTTTCACTGCAGGAAGTTAACTACATTCTGCTTTATTTCAGAAAAAGCAGAAATCCAAGTAGCCAAGTAACATTACTTTAAGAGCTTCTCCTGATACACAAACCCAGCTGTTTGCATACATACTGTATAAAAATAAGATTAAACATAAAGATGAATGAAAGACAAAGACTACGGAAAGGGAGGATAAAGTGTTTACAGCTTTTAAATCAGTTCAGAAAAAGCTGTTATTACCTTGATTGAGTTAAAGGTCGCCACTGTGTGTACCATCATACGTGCAGACTGTAGGAAAAAGCAAAGATGAGAAAACATAGCATTAAAGTCAACTCTAACCAATCAGAGCCAAAATAAGATTGTAAAAAAGCTCCTTAAAGAATGACATCCACTTAGCTTAGGTCAAAAATGTAGATTCTCTCAACAAAACTCTATAAAATGCAGCACAGACACACTAGAGTTGAAAGGTTTTAACAAAAACTGAATTATTTGATGTATTTTTTTAGAACAGTGCTTTGAACACTGTTGTTTAAGATGAAAAAAGGGGTGGGGGGAAGGTTCAATCCTTGGCAACAATCAGCCTAACAAGTAATTCAAGTATTTCCAGAGCATCATCAAAAGTGGGGGAAGCTGACAGAAAAATGATGAGCACTTCCTTCCAAACACACAATCTGTTTTTACTACAAAGACGCAAAATCCATCCCTTTGCAGATACACAGAGACAAGAACACAGAGCTTGCTGTGATACTATGAGGGAGTACCTATGCATCATCTGTGCAAAAAAAAAAAGGACAAATGGCTTAGAAGTTGTACAAGCAGCTTTAAGAGGGTGGTTATGACATACAAAATAGGTCTGAAACACTAGAGGAAGCTCAGCTTTGGATAAAGCAAAATATATTCCAGATATTTTTGTGCATTAGAAGTTGACAGCTGTAAGCCTGGTGATGCTGTAAGCCACTAACAAACTGCAAAAGCCACCTTCTAATTATTGTAAAAATTGGGCTACAGGTGAGTAAGAGAAGACAAAGACACTGTTATACACATCCTTACTAAAGGAATATTGATACAAATAGTTTTGACTACCAGGAAAACAAACCATTTCTTTCTGCTCATTGTGTAAAAGAAGATCTCATGCTAAGAGAACAGGGATTATTTAGTATCTAGTGGCCATGTAATCCTTAGAAATGTTGGCACAAAAACTGGAAGTGGTGTCACAGCACAAGCACAAAACAAAATGATGTTTTGCAGCAAAGGTAAAAAACAGACTATCAGCCATATCTGTGGGGAATGCAATTCTGCTGAAAACCTGTCCCTTCTTCTCTCATACCTGCCAAGAGAGCTCATGCAGTCATCTGACTTTGTCTCATGGCTCTTATTTTTAATCAAGGAGTAATAGCTACATAAAATCTTTGTATATTGAGGGAATCTGATTCATGCTTGGGAGGGTGAATTACTGTTCAATCAATGTTTGTCAAATGCAAGCTGGAGTAAACAAGCAAAGTCTAAATCAATAATCCAACCCAAATCAATACCAATGGAAATAGTTGCCAATCAGAACACTACTAAGAAACTTTGTCAAAACTCAAACCAGAGGGGATGGGTGGGGGAAGGAGAGACAGAAGTGCACATGAGAAGGTGTGTGGTCTAGAAGAGATGATGTGCTGTAGTTTCTGTTTGATGACACCTACCTTCCAAGGAGATGCTGTCTTGGAATCTGTTTCATCCTGTGTGAAAATGTGAAGAAACAGCTTTAAATACTAAGCAAAGTCTAAACCTATCAAAATATACCAAATATCTCTGAAAGCTCTTCATGCTCAACCCCTTACAGACTAAATAAATTTTTACAAATAAGAACTGGTGAAATATTGGGTTATCCTGCTCTGCATCAATTTATGAGGGGGTTAAGACATTCCAGAAATGAAGGGAGTGAAGACAATATTTTAATATCAAATCAGAATCATTACCGAGTTCCTTCATGGAAATGAACTACAACCACAGCTGAACCCCTATTGGTATGTCCCCAACTTGTTACAACTGCCACTGCCCTGGAAAAGAACACTTACTCTGGGCATCATACCGTAGACTTCCTGCAAAGGAGAAAGGACAAACTGTTAGTAAATCTAACAGAAAGCTTTTACTATTTTTGAGAAAGGTCAGACAGCAAAAGGTAAGATTCCACCCTTCTTTTACAACTGGGTTACCAATATGTTACCAAACAGCCCTTGTACAACCTAAACATAACAGCAGAAAGAGGAGTTTGACTACTCAACACCTCAGAGCTCAGAAAATAAATGATTTGCTTCAATACTGTGTTGGCACCAGATAGATTTACAGAAATAACAAAACCATGTGAAATGTAGGTAAAAAAACAGGCATGTGGAAAAAGCAAAACAAAAAAACCACAAACCACAAACCAAGCAGAAAACCAAACAACTAGAACCTTCCAATGACATGCAAAGTGGAAGAAAATAGACAGAAGAAAGGAAGAAGTCTTGTGCTTCGCAAGAGGACCTGTTGCTGTACTGCTTGCACTTCGTCTGCCATCAGCCCTTCTGACTCCAGGTCATTTGCAACCTTGTTTATGTCCTTCAGACGAGACTCATTCGCTTTTAAATCCTGCACAGAACAGTCAAATACTGCAGCATTAACACTCACTCTAGTGAAATACATTGAGAAAAGACTGGCACTCTAGAGGTGCTAAAAAGTACCTGTAAACACCAGGCATTCAGCACGCTTGACTTTTACAGTTACCAGTGAATATACAATGCACAGGGGCCTAGTCAAGAACCCCCTGCTGCCAGCATCCAGCATCTATCGGCTAAAGACAGGCATTGGCAGACTTTCCCAGGCACAAAGCTAATTAGCAACCAGGACTGGAATACGTTTTTGTACTGACAGGTCTGTGTTACCAACACCAAAACTGGTCATCCACATTACTGCAGGATGTAGCTAAAAGGCTAACTTAAATAGCAAGTTTACTATGAAGCATTTCAAGTTTCCAGCCAAAGTGACTAAGTTGCAGAAAGGCAACTTAGTTATAAAAATAGGTAGCAGAGAACTTGCATTTAAATTTTTACTATTTTACAAGAACCCAAATCCCAGAACTGGGAAGCACGCAGCAACCTAGAGCCTGCAACCAAACTGTGACAGATCTAACTGACAACTCCTAAAGGCAAAGGCTCAGACTATAACACAGATTATGCAGCACCGCAATGTACCTTCTGAAAATCATCAAACTTCTTCTGCAGCACCTCCACCTGCTCCAGGTCAGCACCAACTTCCTCATTTGTAAGCGCTGCTTCCTTCTCATTGATCCACTGTTGAAGCTCATTTGCTTCACGGAAAAGCATAAACTTTTTGCAGCTTTTTTCCAGCATTCCCTTACGTTTTTCTCCCAACTCCAGAAGAGAGTGATACCTGGAACAAGCAGAAATGGAAAGCAGGGGGAAATCAGACTGAACTGAGCACACCCACAGGAATTTACCAAGTAGTGGTAGTACTAAAGATGTGGGAAATCTGCAGTCTCTCCCTCTACAGTGATTTGCTTGTAGGTGCTTAGGTAAGCTGTACATGTTTCTCCTCTACGTGGATGCACGCACCTAAATGACATCTCCCATATGCAACACTTTACCGGGTAAAGGGAAACTCAAATCACAGCCTAGGTTGATGCACACTCTCAAGCTACAGTGGCACTGTAGGGTCTTCCTTTCTGAGAGATACTTCACTAAAATTTACCAGCCTCCCAGCTCCCAGACATCAATGTCTCACCTAGGTGTTACTTGGCGCAAGATCTGCTCGATGTTTACAAAAAAAAAAATCTAATTCTCAACTATATGCAACTGAGAAATCCATCAAACTCATAACTTCCATGCTCATTTTAAACCTGTGGGATTCCCAGTAATATCAGTGAAATTACTCAGATCAAAGCAAAATTAAATAGCTAAGATGTTTAAATTGGTTTGAACAGGCAAATGAACCTTGACAGACCAACCATTTATTTAAAACTGTAAGAAAATCAATGTCTTCTGTTTGATTCCTGATAACCAACTAGACAAGGATGAGCCTAGAGACCTTTCCCTTGGAAAAAAGCCAACATGTGTTTTCTGGTCACTGACCATCCTGAATTACAGATCTCTCTAGTAGTGTGCAGCGCCTGTTCTAAGTACAGAAAAGCCAGACCTTTTCCACCTGTTCTTACGGTCATCGTAGTTTAAATCTTGCAGAAGATGAGATATTCTACCTGCATCTGGATGGGCTTTTTCCATCCTAGAATCAGACTGCACTCTGGTCTAACTACAGACACAAACAGTAGCAATTGATTCTCATTATTAAACCACAAAGATATTAATTTTGAGGTTATTAAATCAAATTGCACGCTGCCAAGGTATCTGCAGGAGCCTGATGGAGAAGAGCAGCCTCACAGTGTTTGCATTTCCCACAGCAGAGGACAAAGGCAAACACTCTCCAGCTCAGAATGTTCAATGATGCAGCATTTTCCTAACCACTAACTCAGAGATGACAAATCCTTGATACCCCAGGGCTGTAATATCCATACAAAGTGACAATAAACTCAGACTTTCCATGAAAGCAAAGATTTTGTGGCTTCCCATCCACCTTGGCTTAAGACTGGATAGAAAGGGACTAAGAATCTTCTGTGCTAGGTATGAATAGAAATATTCTACCCTGACTCAAGGAAAACCAAAGGCTGGGCCAATCACAGCTGTTTGCCTCAGCACAGTATTAAACACTTGTGAAGCTCACAGAAGCTTTGGGGCAAAATTCCTTGAGAAGCATGGCTTACCTCAGTGTTGCTTTGCGAACCTTGAGAGATTAATTTAATACCTTCATTTCTCAAGGGGCACCCAAAGGACACTTTTGCTCTGGATTTCTGTTCTGCTTTGGAAGCTGAATAGAATCTATAAGGTTAATTTGTGTGTTTTCTGTAGAAAAGTTTGTGTTTCCTTTCTCCTCCAAACAGTCAGTTGTTTCATGGCCTGCAGATTCATCAGTGGGTTTGTTAAACCCTCCCTTTGTGTCTGATGCATTAGCCCAAACCTCTCAATTAAAATACAGCCAAGGTTTCTAACCTGCAACAGTACTGGTGCCCCAGACGGGATATGTGGGGATCCAGATAAGGACCCACAACACTACTATACACCATCACCAACACTAAAACACTACAATCTCCCAGCAGCTTCCAAGACTATAATGCACACTCAATTTGTTTCAGGAGACAGGAAGCCAAGTTTGAAAACTAAGTTGATGTTACTGTGCTACTAAAATTCAAACATCCTGTACAAACAAGCTAATGCTTTGTGACCATCCAGAAGCTATGATACCCCACACTTTCCAAGCTCTAACACATTCATATGTGACTCTGTACATATCAAACACAGAAAACTAAGTATTTATATAAACAAGAGAACATTTCTATCTGCACCTCAGAGAATACAAGAGGTGATTTTTAAAGAAAATAGTCTAATATCACTAAAACCTCATTTCACAAGCTAAATCAGCACAAGAGAAAACAACATCCTCAACCAGTTTAGGAGCACAGAGGTGGCCAGTAAGATAAGCAGCTGGCTGGCTGTGAAGACACACATGAAACACAGACCATGACACTTAACTAATTCATCCTGCAAAAATTGCTTCTTTCGTGACTATCTGGAGTAGCTTTCCCAAAGACAGAAATGAACAAAGGGAAAATGCACAGGGACAGTATGGAGATGGAATGGTTTAGAAAGGGCTAAGCCTACTCACAGTTCTTCGACCTGTTTCATACGTAGAGATACACTGCCGACTTCCTTAGTTATGAGAGTCCTGCACAGACAGAGGGAGCACAGCAAATGCATGCAAAAAATTAGTCAGATTAACAAACATAATGAAAGCAGCAGGTCCATCCATGGGTTGGTTGTCTGTGGTAGGAGATGGTTAAGAGTTCACATTTAAATGGAGAAAATTAGAAGCAAACAAAGCAAATCAGACCAGGAGTACGATTCATGTAAGGAAACTTCAACCAGTACAGTCAAACTCTCTCTATAAGGTCTCCTCATCTCCTGATCATTAGTGCCATGTGATTGTGAACTGAAGGGCTGTCGCTTTTCCCTAGCACATAAATGTCACCCTTGTTCTTGCTGTCAAAAGCACTATATAAACCCCAAAAGCAAGTCAGACATCATTAAAAATCCCAAACAGTGTCACTATTTTTCAGCAGCCTTTTCTCTCTCCAGTACAAGATTATCATTTTCTGGGGAGGGTGCATGTCAGGTTTAACTCTAGAGCTGAAGCGAGTCATCAGTGGGTACTACTGTAATAACTGGTGACTCAAAACAACTGAGTGGGAAGAAATTCTCTTGTAGAATGACAGCGTAGCTGCACAAACAGATGGGAGTATGCACAAAACCTTCAGCTTTGGCTTCCAAGTGGCTTGATAAGCTGAGCCAGTAGCTCACATCTATCACCCACAGCTCTTACTTGAACTAATCTACAACCACCAGGTGCTTTATGTCATTACCAAGCACCATGTAGTTTTTTCTACTTGCAATGGCATGTTCCTCCTTTAAAAAAAAAAAGTCTATTTATGTTTCAGCCCATGTAACAGCAACAAATAATGGCACCACATTCCAAATAAGAAATGAACTAGTACCAAAGTCATCACAGCTCCTAAGGAGCTCCAGAGGCAGCCCTGTATAGGGAGGGTACTGTACTAGATGTAATTGATAGCTTTTCAAAACAGATCACACATTAAGCAGTGACAACTACAAATGTAAGAGCTGCTTAGGACAGATATAACTCACAAACAAGTGGAAGTTAACAACAAACGGAACACATAAAATACCAAAGTCAGAGAGCAAGCTGAGCTCTAGTGTCATGAGTTTTACAGTTAAAAATGTGAAGAGCAAAAAGAAAATCCAGAAGGAGAATAAAACAAATATGGTGCCTCTGATAAAGGAGCCCCTTGCTTTGCTCCCTAGCATAAGATGAATCAACCTAAATTTCTGGCATATGTGAGCCAAAGGCCAAGCCAGTAAATGCTGGATGGGTGTCATATCTCATCAGTTAGATCTTACTGGTTGTCAATTTGCTCCTGTCGCAGTGCTATGCTGCCTTGCTCTTCCAAGAGATTCTCTCGGGATGCAGACTGGGCAGGATCTAATTTTTTCACATAGGCAGCTGGGACAAAGCCCTGACGGTCATTAACTTCAACCTTCCACCAGTCCTGGAAAGATGAAAAACAACAACCCATGTGAGACAAGCACAAGGTATCAAATATGCTGAGCAACTCAAAGCTGCGAATTAGAGGCTTCAGTTAGCACAAAACCAGTGATGCTCAGAACAGTTTGATTTTTGTGGAGATCCTTCCAAACTCTTCTCTTGAAGACATCTAGGTCTTACTTTCACGTGAGTCCCCTTGCATTTGGTTAAAAATTCCTTAACAGTAGGAAGCCAGAAGGCAAGCACATACCTTGTTAGTGCTGTTGAGTAAGGTGAGGACATCTCCCTTCTTCATAGTCACCTCCCGGGGACTCTTCTCTTGGTAATCATAGAGTGCCAGTACAAGCTCTTTTCCAGTTTCATCATCTGTTGGAGCAACTTGTTGCTAACAAAAGGAGCAAAGAAAAATTAGTTGTTGTGTGTTTATTACAACTAATATAATTGTCCCAAAAAAACCACCCACCTCAGCTTTACTTAAAGCTATTGTAGTGCCTTAAAATAGTCTCATTTGAAATAAGTAAGTGCAGATAGACTTATTTTCAGCTGCTGTCTGGGCTCAAACCTCGAAAACCTCCACATTACACTGGTTTATTCCATTGCATCATGGCTGCCTGTTATAATTAATGATTATAAACCAGACCATTACATTTTCTTAAAAGAATCTAGTACAATCTGCAATAAGTTCTCACAACCCCTCCAACTTTTATTAAGCTTTGCCTTTACCTTCTGCTGACCCAAGATTTCTAACAACACTATTAGCATCCCTCCTTACCCTGCATGACTGGGCCTGTTCCCTTAACGCCTGTATGCTACTGCCATAAGCAGAGAGATCAGACATCAAAGCTTCGTGTTTCTTCAGAAGAGCCTGGAAGTGAAAGCATAAAAACAACATGTACACCTAGGTACTTCACGAACTGCTTAAAACATGGTTTTGGCTCCATACACAGGGAATGTGGGTTTTTCAGAGATACCAGTCTCATGACTTCCATGAGAATAACTACTTCTATTTATTCACAGGCTAGATAGCAGTCCAAATGCTTCTGGTGCTTTGCCTCTACCTTATCTCAGGAACATTCTTTCGTTGTGACCAAAACACCACGCACGACTCTAGAAATAGCATTAAGCCTGAAAGCAAGCCTTTGAACTGCACTTCAGTTGGATGAAGTGTCAGTACCCACTGTCCAAGAGATGGTGTTTGGCCACAGAACATGACCAGAAAAGTAAATTCAGAGCAAAAAAAATTACTTTCAGACCTAAGAACTGCTGAAAATCAGAGATGCATTGAAAAGCAACTTCAAATGAGGAACTTGCAGGTATGAGTTTCATTGTAACTTAACAAAAATACTACTTAAAAAAGTTAATAAAATGTAATGTTTCCTCCCAGTTGGCTTAATACTCTGAAGAGCAAAATTTCATATGCAGTTAAGAAAGGCACAGGAAAAACTTATCTCTGGACTCTGAGCTTGATGTAAAAATTTTCTGAATAACTCTGAAACTAGCAGAACTCCTTATTTTTATACTATCAGTCAAATCTTTGCTGTGTTTATGCAAAATCAA
The DNA here is from genome assembly GCA_013397515.1 of Upupa epops. Taxonomy (NCBI): domain Eukaryota; kingdom Metazoa; phylum Chordata; class Aves; order Bucerotiformes; family Upupidae; genus Upupa; species Upupa epops. The sequence goes on along the minus strand of VZRI01010963.1, from coordinate 33,777 downwards.
TTAAAAAAATCTCAAATACCTCAGCAGAGTCTTCATCTTTTCCATAATCTGTACTGCCTACAATAGGCTCCTTCTCCCTCATCCAGGATTCTGCCTCATTAGCATCAGCAAAGTACTGCTGAGCCTGCAGGGAATCCTCCAGGTCTTGACGACGCTGAGATGCTTTAGCTTTCAGAGAGTCCCACTTTTGGTTTAGCTCATTCAATTTGATTTTCACATCCTCAGCTGCAAAATGTCCTAAGTAATCGAAAAACAGGAAACTGAAGGACTTAAGGAGATACAAATTATAAACACTAAAGTCACAGAAATTAGATCCATTTAAAATTATGTTGCCTATTCTGACTAGAATAATGAAAGCACAACTCAGCTTGTATTGCCTCCAACTGGAAAAAAACATACAGCACCTGCCAATCAAAATGTACTGGGAACACCTGAATTATTAAGAACAAAACAAGTCATATCCTAACATTTCTTCTTGATGATGAAACAGGAGAGGCCATCTCTTCTGCATGGCAGAATTCTGACAACAGGTCAGTGCTATTTCAGACACACAGACTGAATCCTGCTCCCAGAGATTTAGTTGCTTTTAGTATTCTGGCAGTAGGGAGTCAGAAATACAGATACATAATCATGATGTGAGAGATGATTTTCCACAAAGACAGTAAGAGTCATTCCTGCTTTTAAATAAGCATGTATCTCAGATACAAGCCATTAACAGATTTAAAAATGAAGACTAATTATCATAGGCACAAAGCTGTCAAATTCAGGGTTCATGCGTGTTTGCCAAGAGCAGAGAGGAATCAGTGAAAATCATAACAGGTTCCCATCAAGCAAGCTTTTGTTTTTCCAGGAGAAAGACAATAAGTTCAGTCTTTAGCAAGCACCCGTCTACTGCCTAGATAAAAGCAGACAGCAACTCTTAATTGTACAGGACCAACAGACAAAGCCCAGCACAAAGTCTTAAGAATTTCAGAAAGAAAAAGAATTAAAAGCCATTGAGACCTACCCTCTTCCACCATAGCGTTTCCTTTCTGTGTGACTGCTTTAATGCGGGGCTCATGGCCTGCAATTTCTGCTTGCAAAGCCTGGTGCTTCTTTAGCAGATTCTGGACACCAATCAAGTCCTTGCCTGAAAGTCAGAAAACAATTAATTAGCTAACTTAGAGTCAGACAAAGCCAAACGTTTCAAGGCAGCTGCAACCAGTGCCAAACAACTTTTGGAGTAAATGCCACTACAATGAAGACAGAGGACTAAAAATAAAAATCCACTGGAATTGTGGAACTTAACGCTGTTAAAGAACTATGGGTGATGGCAAACACATAACTCCAGATAACAACAACAGGAAACACAGAAGAAATTTCCAGGACACCAATCATAAAAAGACAAGTTATAACAGGGCAGTTCTTAAATCTAAATCCTGGAGATGCAGGATGCACCCACCTCGGTTTGTTGAAGCTGCAATAGGTTCTTTTTCCCTGATCCAAGTCTCCTCATCCTCAATATCACGAAAAAGCTGTTGAAGGCGAAGAGAATCTGCGAGTTTCTGCTTGCGAGCTACCATGGGATCCTTTAGAGCTTCATAACGAGCTACCAAAGCTTCTTGTTTCTTCTTGATGTTATCAGCATCGAAGTGCCCAGCATCCTGGAACTGCCGAGCCTGGATGGTAATGCCGTCTATACGATCCTGAAATGAATTCAGCAGCAGTATTACGTCAGGATTTCTGTAAGATGGCTGCACGAACTGAGACTGTTTTCAAATTTTGGCTAGTAAGTTATACTGTGACAGGAGAGAACCTCAGCTGCACACTGCCAGTGTAGCAATTTTTGCTAATAATTGTTTTTTGGATAATATTCAACACATTATGTAAATGGGGATTGGTTTGAAACTGCATTTCACAACATTTCAAAAGATTCTTGAAAGACAATGTGAACACGAAGGAACAATTTGCTGTGAAGTTCTATCCTGAAAAACTGATCCCCCTTCCTTCCTGTTTCCTAGAACAACATGAAATCAAACAGAACAAGAATAAACTGTTTGCAAACGGAAAGTCTGTGAGGACCTATGGGGGAGCTATTTTGTATGCAAAACACAGCCTGCCCTTTAAAGTTGGTATTTACAGCACAAAGCAATGCTCTGCTGTCAGCAGGTCACAGCAGGGAACTGTTTTACTTTTTCAGAAAGCTTATTTCTGACAAAGTCATGAAAATATTGTTCTTGGAGACATAACTTATGTTTCAGTTCAAAACGATTTCTGATAAACTGTAAAGCTGCAAAAATTATGAAAACAGAGACCTGAGGGTCTCTGGAGTCAGCACTTCTGAGTCACTGATCTAAAAGGACAATTATTTCCCTTACCTGATGGGCAGCAACATCTGCCTCGAGCAAGGCATGTTTCTTCTGAAGATTCTGAACATTAGTAAGGTCTTTCCCATAATCATCAGAAGCCAAGTGCCCCTCTACTTCATAGAGCCACAGCTCAATGTCCTCCACATTGCGATTAAACTGCTGCTGTTGATTGGCTTCACGCAGTTTTATACCTGAGAGAGAATGGCAAGAGGAAAATACCACTTGAGTTTTCTCCTTTAATTCATTTCCTGGATTCTCCAAGCTAAACTCTCTAGAAAAAAAAATTGCCTATATTCTTCTGAGTAAGTTGTACCTTTAAGCTCAGTGGCCTCCAGAAGTTTTTTCCACAAGCTGATAACTTCATTCATGCGAGCTGCCACTTCATCAGATGCATAATGATTGACATCAATCAACTTCTGGCCAGCTTTCTCCAGTGCATCAATACGACTCTGATTAGCAGACAGCTCTGCTTCAAAAGCCTGATGTTTCTGAACTTTGCCTTGCAAGTTTGATGGATCCTACAAACAAAGGAAGAACTTTTCAATCCAATAATTTTTAAACATCAGACTGCACTCATATACATGCCAAGATGGACTTGGTGGCAAACATGTACTTCTGAAATCAGAGCACAGCTACTGAGTGAGCACAAACACAGTAAGAGGGGGGAAATTCCCTTTGGGGTCAGGGAGAAACGACAATTCCTCCTGTCGCCATTAGGGCTAATGCTACTATTGACAACACGATACTGCCTGGTATCATTAGACTGATCACAGCAAACCTGGCATTGCCTTAAAACTAATGTTTGATCTCTCCGTTTACCTTGTAGGCCTCATCTGTTGCAGTCTTCATTTTCTCATTAACCCAACTCTTTAACTCATCAGAGTCTCGGAAAAACTGCTGCAAATGGAAGGAATCTGCCAGTTGAGCACGGCGGTACATAGCTCTTTCATGAAGCGCATTTCGGCGGCTCAGCAGCTGAAAAAAAGTAAGGGTTTTTGAATCCTTCAAGCTTTTAAGAACCATTGCTATTGGGTTTTTATACCATTCACAATAGAACTGAACATCAGTTTGAAGTCTGCAGTCCAAATCTATTTTAGATACTTACAGCATCTCTGCGTGTGGCAACATCCTCCATGGCATAATGGTTATTCTGAATCAATTTAGTAGCGAACTCATCTAATGCCTACAGAGAAAAAAAGTTTCCATTTGTTTGCTGTAACACAAACTGTGCAAGCTTACCTAGTAAATTCATTCTCAAGAGTTTATCATGGTAAAAGTAACAGAAAGCCATTAACATACCTACTGTTACACCCTTTCTTTTTTATCTGCATGATCATCTCAAGTGTGAAAGAATGCCAATTTTTGACAAATGTTCATGCACACATGTGCTGACAGGACATGGATGCCCTGGGATACTGTGCATTATCTACTCTGACAAAGCAATCAAGGCCAGCCCTATCTGTTCTCTCACTATTTTCCATTTTACAGACTATATACAGAATGTAGAGATAATAGTGTTCTGCAGAACAAGCCCCATCCTTCTCTACCACCCTCCACCAGTGCCTCCTCACCAATCAGTAAATTCACTTGCTCCATCTAATATAAATGCCTTACTGTGATTTTCTCCTCTTGGGCACTCAGGGACTTCTCAAAGTCTTCATGCTTCTTTAGAAGAGCCTCCACACTATCCAGAGAATCACCAAGGTCTTCATTCAGCAGAAATGCCTAAAGTAAGGAAACAAAACACATTTATATGTTACCATGCTCTGCTGCTCTAAGTCAACTCAAACATGGCTAGTGATGTTTCCTATCAAATCATATTATTGAAAAGGATGGTAAATAGGAATGATGTTCTCTGTACACCTCAAGCAGACAGTCTGAGGAGCATTCTTCTTAGCTTCTCATTCAGGCAGCACATTGTAAGAGCTCATAAAAGCAATCTCAAACCAGTTTGCTATAATAAAGTTTCAGAACCAGGTGGAAACAGTCACTGTTGCAACTTGAGCAGTCAGATAAATAACTGCATAGCACCTGCTCACCAGTACACAACACATCCTTTAACTCTAGATTGTTCAAAAGATATGCACTCACTTCTTGTTTGCTCATCCAGTTGTCGACTTGTTCAGTATCTCTATAGAAAAGCTGCAGATCCATGCACTGTTCATACTGCTGTCTGCGAAGCTCCCACAGTTCTAGCAAGGCAGTTCTTTCATCCGAGAGAACAGTCAACTAATGAATTGAGAGGAGGAACACATAACTGTATTAATGTGAAATCCAAAATTTATAGACACTAAATGCTAACTGACACTTTGGATAGCAAAACTAAATGCAGAAAAACAGGTAATTCACCTCTCTTCCAGAGGAACAATACAGCAAAGGTCTCATTACATAGTAATAATAGCTCTAGAATTTCCTATTAATAAATAGGCAGAAGCTGTCAATTTGAGAATGAAAAGCACCTGTTAATTAAATCCATAAAAACAGTTCTGTAACGCAGAGGAGAGACAATTCACAGTTTATGATCTTAGTAATGAAGTTCTAAATTAAGGGATAGACAAGAACACCAATTTTCTTTGTGGGGCCCTTGCTCTCAACTTACCTTTTCTTTAACTTCATCAGAAGCATAGTGTCCAGCTGCAAGCAAAGCCTGGCCAGACTCGTCAGCAGATTTGAAGCTGTCTTCATGGGCATCAATCTCTCCCTATGAAATGGGACATGAACTAACTGTTAACAATTTATCTTAGAGTTCAGGAATACAAAATACTGGAAGTTAGTCTCTACACTTAGACTACTTTTAAATACATTACACTTCACATGTAACTAGAACAAAACATTTAATGGTTTCATATGAATGTTACCTTTATGATACAGATAAGGCAAGTAGAGAGTCAAATGTTAAAATGAGATCAAAGGTTGGGTTTAAGCTACATTCCTACTTAAGTAAAGCAATTCCTCATAATGGAGACCTAACAACTGACTGTTATCAGGTCTAGGTATTTTCTGTAAAACACTATCAGAAACATTAAGTCTTTATTAGTGTATAAATGCTATCAAGAAACAAAGTACAAATATTAGATCAGGAAAGCAGCCTAGTACTGCGTTAGCTGCATGATTGAACGATTCTAGCAATACAACATCAGCAGTTCTGACTATGTTAGACATACAAATCATTGTTGAGGGTTGCTGATCTGTCTCTACCACTATTATACCTTATGTTCCTGATGTCTGTCTAGAAGGGCTTCTGCTCCAGCCACATCATTGGCCAGTTCATCAGCATTTATCAGAGCCTTCATCTCAGTCACCCAGCTGGTGAGGTCTCGGAAGTCTGCAAGAAAGCGCTGCAGCCTTAGGAAAGAAAAGAGGAAAAATGGTTGTGACTAATTTCTCCATCCTTAGCCCAAATAAATTGTTACAGGCATAAATGCTATTCCTTAGACACAAAACAATACCAAACTGCACTCAGAATATTAAATACCTATTTACGTCCCACAATTAAAAAAGAAGCTTTTAAAAGTTAGTAGTTTAGGTTGAAATCCAACTCCTCTAAGACACATTGTGCACATAACTTAAAGTAAAAGGAATACTAAATTCAAGACAACAGAATTGAGAAGGTAGTTCTCAGGCAGAGTATTTCAAGATAGCAACTGCTTCTGTCACCACCCTACCAGTGCACGTGGGGTGAGGGGAAACTGACAGAAATGTTCAACTACACATGCCTCAGCCCTAAAAGACAAGAAAACAAACACGCAGGTTCCTTTCAGCATGTCTTTACAGCTACTGCCTTTGGCACGTGCCTAGAACTTATCAGCAAGAGAGATCAGTTTTTTTCTGTTCCCCTTCCAAATTTGCTGTGAATTGATCTGAAGAGATGACAGGGAAGTTAATGGAACAATGAGCACTTGTGCACTGCTCCACCGCCATAGGTCTTGAGTCATGGGAAAGAAGAAAGAAGAGAACAAAACCAAAAGGAATGGAAACAAACCACTGTGTTAGGATAAATTTTACTTTCACATGGCTTCTCAGTGATGACTTAACAGATTCTGTTTCATGGACTACTGGTATAATAGAAACAACATCAGAAGATGGCAAATCCCATAGCAACAAAGCAGCTATCACAGAAACAGACAGGTTTAGGGTAGGACAATACATCCAGTATTTTAGTCTTCACAGAGAACATGACTCTACAGGGAATACATTGGTAATAGTGCAGTAAAAAAACCCAACGAAGTCAGACAATTTACTTCAAAATGCAGGTATCAACTCAGAGGGGAGAAAGCCCAGACATCATAAAACATCAAGGTGCCTGTTTTAATAATCAAAAGTTATCCAGAGAATGCCCAAAAGCCAAAGTTTATTTATCATGTATTTACTACAAGAAACCATCAACCAAGAGTTTTGGGAACAGCATTCCCTTCCTCTTCTCCCAAGAGCCCTCTGCCAAATCTGGAGAAGTCATTCTAGGCTGATGATATTCCTACCTGTAGGAGTCATTAAGGCGAGCATGCCTCTCTGCTGCCAGCGTTCGGATCTGTTCCCAGTTGGCAATCAGCTCCTCCCGTTTCACTTGAATTTGAGAAGCATTTATTGGGTGACACTGCTGCAAACGGTCAGCTTCTGCACAAAGGGCCTTCACCTAAACCCAGTCACAAACATGAGTAAGCTTCTAGACTTTTACACACAAGTTACCTCATTCAAATGTAGGTAAACTGAGTCTTGTATCAGTACCTTATCTTCCAGGGCTGCAAGATCTCTTTCCAGGCCTTCATGTTTACGCAGTAAAGCCTGCACACTGGCCAAGTCTCTGCCAAAATCATCTGAGGCCATCAACTGCCCTTTCTCCTTAATCCAGCTGATTGTTTCATCCACATCCCTTCAAAACAAAGCACAAACTGAAAGCAGTCTACCTCATACGGAAAAAGGAAGAAAGCAAGATGTTCTCCTGTACATACACCAGACACACGGGCATACAGACGCATACACTTAAACACTGCAGCCAACTACAATCATCCCTTTAAAAAAAAAAACAAACCAAACACACAAACCACAAAACCTAAAAAAGTTGGGTTTTTTCCTCTCAAAAAAACCCCTTGAGGCATACTGGCAGGGCATTCCTCAAACAGCATCACCAGACAGAAGGAACACAGCACCAGCGAGGACTTCACCTAGCAGGTTCATTTCCCACTCTGGATCCTTCTCCAACTTAATTACAGCAAATCTCAAAATGCTGTAGATGCAGATGAGGACTGAAAAAACACTATTCAAAGACACCCAGAACAACTGGACTGACATCCATATGACAAATGAACAATAGACCACTTTTAAGGCTCTTTTAGGGACAGAATCAGGGGAAAAAGCCCTCAGAGAAAAGGGAAGACAAACTGCCATTAACAGGAATGAACAGAAGTGCCAAGCAAAGAGCTGGATCAAAATGACTGTTGCAAGGTAATTCCAGAACAGTGTCCTCATTCAATTCATGAGGAAAAAAAATAACAGACAACAGTAGCTCTTCTCATACAACTGTCTGCAGCTGAATGCCTCTTTAAACAGCCATGCAAATGTTACATCACTACAGCAGATCCAGCCAACATCATACCTGTTGAAGCGCTGAACTTCAGCTGCCCCAAAGAGTTTTCCTTGTCTCTGAAGGGCAAGGCCCTTAAGACGCTGCCAGCTTGCATTTACTTCATCCTGTTTAGATTTTATGAGTTCCTCTTCAGGGTGTTGCTCCTAGTGAACAAAGGAAAATGCTATTTTCATATGTTCTGTTGCTCTAAATCCACTGACAAACCCTTGAAACATGACTGGTTTCCAAGAAGTCTATTTCTAATCACTATACTTTCCAAATGGATACTCAATTCAATAGTTTCCCTGAATCCTCACCCTGTAAACATTCAATATTCTTGCAGTTAACTTTCACTGCATCTTAATTAGTCACCAGGAAGATGACTGTAAGCAGTGTATTTTCCCCTGGAATGCCATACTTTCTGCCCTGTCTCCATCTATGCCCCAGAAGAAAAATTAATCCTGGTTGTCCAAGGGAAATACAAACTGCCAAGTTTGGGTTAAGTGTCTTACAAATCACTGCTGTCTATGTTTTCAGGCACATTCTGAGCTGGAACAGTTACTCAAGCTGTTCAGCAGAGTAAGTGAATTAAAGGATGACCATTCAAGATTAAGACAGCTAATATCTAGGCACATGTAGTGTAAAGCTTAAACATCTGCTACCAGATCAGGCAGGGGAAAAAAAGAAAGCTGCAGACAAAAGCATCCTGGGGGGGATCAGAAGGGTGGTGGTTAGTAGATCCAGAGAGGTTCTTCTCCCCCTCTACTCTGCACTAGTGAGACCACATCTGGAGTACTGTGTCCATTTCTGGGCCCCTCAGTTCAGGAAGGACACAGAGCTGCTGGAGGGTGTCCAGCATACAGCAACAAAGATGATGAAGCAAGTAGAACATCTCCCTTCTGAGGAAAGGCTGAGGGAGCTGTGTCTCTTTAGCTTGGAGAAGAGGAGGCCGAGAGGTGACCTCATGAATGTCTTTAAATATATCTGAGGTGTGGGTGTCAGAAGGATGGCGCCAGGCTCTTCTCAAGGTCGTCAAGCAATAGGACAAGGGGCAATGGGGACAAGCTGGAACAGAGGAGGTTCCATATAAATATCAGAAGGAACTTCTTCCCAGGGAGGGTAATGGAGAATTGGAACAGGCTGCCCAGGGGAGTTGTGGAATCTCCTCCTCTGGAGATGTTCAAGACCTGCCTGGATATGTTCCTGTGCAACTTGGTCTAGGTGATCCTGCTGTGGCAGGGAAACTGGACTAGATCCCAAATGATTCTATGAAAAGCTTGCTGTGTTATGCCGGACACACCAAGGGAGGTTTTCAACACACAAATGTTTACCTGGATAAGTTTGCCAGCAAATTGGTTCACTTCATTCACTCTTTCCTCATGAGCTGCAAGGTCTGTCTGAAACTCTTCAAACTTCTTTTGCAAAACCTCAACATGCTCCAAGTCCTGCCCAAGCTCTTCTGAGGTCACTATTGCTTCCTAATGCAAAATAAAAAAAGTTAATGAAAGAAAAAAAGCAAGTAAACTTCAGTATATCCCATTAAAAGTCACTACTAAAAATCAGGAAGCAAACTGCCCTAGTTTCAAATAAGTCAAAGACTGTTAGAATTGCTGTTTAACATCAGATTTAAAGCTACTACAGTTTTGTCCATTAAACTCTCCAACACCCATCCATTAATGCAGAGAAAGATCACCAATTATTTCACCTTGTTTTCTGTTATTTGTTTTTCAAGTTCATAACAAGTTCATAACATGAACATAACCAATTCTTCTATCCTAAGTTTTATGTTTTGTGCACAGCGATCACTGCTACAGGCTTCTGATAGAAGATGGGGCTGGTTTGTCTGAAGAAAAGGAGGCTGAGGGGATGCCTTGCTGCCCACAACTCCCTGAAAGCAAGTTGCAAAGAGACGAGGATTGGTCTCTTCTCACAAGTGACAAGCAGTAAGACACGACAAAATGGCCTTAAGTTGGGGAAGTTTAGGTCGGCCATGAGGAAAAATTTCTTCGTGGAAAGGGTCATCAAACCTTGGAACACGCTGCCCACAGAGGAGATTGAATCAACACCCACAGATGTGCATCAAAGTCATGGAGATCTGGAGCTTAGGGCCATGGTTTAGCAGTGACCTTGGGACAGTTGGGTTCATGGTTGGATTTAATGAACTTAAAGGTCTTCTTCAATCTAAATGATACTACAATTCTACAGTTTCTTTATGTAAAGCACACTGTCATATTCAGTAACAGCTAAGCAGCATCTACAGTTCAAACCCACAATGAATGATCACAACAGCAAACCATCATTAAGAAAACCTCTATGATCATTTTGTGGCTTTTTTCTTGATCCTGTGGTTTGTGGTCTGCTTCCTCAGAGTTCAAAGAATCAAGAGCCAACAGTTCTCCTTCAGCTAATGTTCTTATAGAGTAAATCTAAAGATACTCTGATCATTAAGTAATCACATGCACCCTGCTCCCTGGTTGGGCAGGCTACTTTCTATAGTTATAACACTATAAAAAAACATTTGCTTTTACATGCTGCAAATTTCCTTTTTAGGAAACTGGAATTTGATTCCTATGAGACATACAAAGGTTCCTAAAGTAAAGAAATAATTGATTCGGTTTAATCATGCTCTCTGACACATGCGCATTCTCTTAGTCTAGTACTCTTTTCTTTTGTGGCTGCAAATATGCAATAGGAATGAAAAATAAAATGTGTTAGTGCCTTTAAAAGCTTTCTATGCCTACCTGAATCCAGCAACTTTATGCTGTCAGGAAATACCCACAAGCCGACATCAAATTTCCCATCAAGAACACAGTAGAGCTAAGTGATAACATACCTTGTCATTGATCCAGTCCAAGACATCTTCACATTCCCGTAAGTATTGCACCAGCTTCTGTGCCTGCAACAATTTGACTCCCTTCTCTCTCGTCTTTTCCAACAGCAACTCCCATAGTCGGTGCAGCTCCTGCAGCCGAGTCTAGAACAACAGGAAGGTGATATTAAAATCCTGTACCAGAGATGAGATTTAATCCCTTCCTGACCTTAACAGAAGGGGTTTTATTTCCCAAGTTGTCCTACCTAAACCTTGCTTCCAACGAAGTGATCAAACCTCCTAACAACTGCACCTCCACTCATTAGTTTTCAAATGGCAGAGTGATGTAACACAGAATAAATTTGGTAATTTCTAGGTTTATTTACACACTTGTTATAAATTAATGAAGCTAGCAAATAGTCATGCTCACATAACTATGAGATAACAAATTAGATATAAATTCTATGCTAGTATGAAGTCAGATCAAAAATTTACTGCTGTCCACCTCAGATATTCAGTCTTTTGTAGGGCAGTCAACTCCCAAGAAGAGAATCTCACCTTCATCTTGGGATCTATTTTTATTAAGGTGACCCATTTTGTTTCAGGTCAAAGGTATGCTATTTTTCAGTATTTTAACTAACTAGTGCTGATATAATTGGTTAATATATTTGGCTGGCTTGGTTAAGTAACCTAATATTAACATGCAAGGAGAAATTAACAGTTGTAATATTTAGTCTTCTCTGCCTTTCTACAGTGATGGTGGCAACCATGAAGTGTCTAGACAATTAAAAACCACACTCCCACACAGGCACTTGCAAAACAGGAAAGTATCTGCTCCACCCATCGTCTATAAAGCTTTGCTCATTGAGATCTGAAACTTGAAAGTCACACTAGAGAAGCTTTGAACATTGAGCATGGGCAGAGTCCCACTTAATCCACCAAGAAATTGAGGCAGGCAGCATATTCCAAGAGAGAAAAGGGCTCACACAATGCCCTTAGAACTGCCTAAAAGGATAGTGCAGACTGTCAACCGAGAGAGAAGACATCGCAAAAAGAAGTGGCACTGCACAACCAGAAGCTTCACCTACTCGTATGTGGGACCCAACTTGAGTAGCTGTTACTATTGGGCGCTGTGCCGTCCGGTATGGCGTGAAAGACTGAACCATTAAAAAGGAAATTACATTCCACACAGAATACAAACAACAACTTATTGAGCAGCTTAAACACAGCATGAACATCACCCAACTGTGTATTTTTTCCTATTTGTGATTGTATAATCTTTACCATAATGACATTTCCAAAATAATCATTACCTCAGGGCTTTATTAATTATCTATTATAAAAATTCTGTGAAGTTTGGAAAAGTTCAAACAAACCATAAACACTGCTAAACACTCAAATGCACTCTGCTGCAGCAGCAAAGATTTTAAAGGTATGTTTGTCACCATGTTACACAGGTTGGGAGATGTAGAGAGAAACTGTGTTGTTTATAATTACTGCTGAAAATTAAAACACTGTATATAAGCTGAAAATGAGTGGTCAACATCTATATCAACAGGGCCTTCTGAATTTTATGCTTCTTGATATTAAGCTATTTCGTAAAGAACCACAAATGTGATTAATCATTTGCCTTGTGACTTTCAACATATTTTGAATTACTGATCGTTTTCTAGTCTATGTTCCTGGGCTCTGCTGGCAGACAGTTCCTCTCAGAAATGGATCCAAGAAAAGATATGAGCTCTGTTCTCATGAAAAATATCTGTAAAGTCCACAAATTCTCTTGTGATTTTGTTAATCAAATACTTGTAGAATTTTAGAATACACTTATCCATGCAATCTGAACAAAGCTTTTATGAAAAAGCCTTTGGGGGGGGGGAAGGTTTAACACTCACTCTAATGGTTTCAGATGCAAAATGGCTTTCATTAATCATCTGATTTCCAGTCTCATCCAGTTTCACAATAGCTCCTGAATTGGCCTGCACCTCAGCTTCAAAGGCTTGGTGCTTCTGCAGCTTCCCCTACAAATGAAAAAGAATGTGACTGACATTCAGCACACAGCCCTCCTCCACATTTCCCAGCATCAAGGTTTCTAATGTATTATGTATATTTGGTACCGACTGACAATAAAACAGTACAACTGAGATCATAGCTGTAACACAGCTGGATTTAAACATTCTGATTTTAGTTATTTCACTGTTATGTTCATTCTTGCATACAAAAGCATTCAAACATCTGATAACCCATCAGCTAGTTTATTTTGTACAAGTATTTTTTTTTTTGTGGAACTAATAAGTTAACTCACATTTATTACAGAGCTAAAGCATTCAACTAATTCTAGGGTTAAACAAACCTGGTTTTACAGTACACTACACCAAGTAACTTCACCTATTCTGATTTAGCACCCAACCCACCGATACAAATATGCCAATTATATCACAAAGAAACCAGACTTTGGAAGAAGACTGCACAAGGCAGTAGGTACTCCCATCCATCTTTCTTCACCCCTCTCAGAACAAGTTACATTTACGCGTTTGTTCAGTCTGACCTGGTACACCCTAACATTAATAGCACAGGAAACTCGAAAGAGCAGCAGCAGGACTTGCCTGTAAGTTGCTCGGGTCCTTATAGTTCTCATCAGATGCTATCTGCAGTTTCTCTTGGATCCATTTTTCAAGCTCATCTGCATCACGCTGGAAAAACTGGAATCGATAGGAATCTTCAAGTTTTTGGCGCCTTAGAGAAGAGAGTTCCTTGAACCTGTGGTAACGGTCCAAAACTTGTTGGCGCCTCTCTTGGATATCTTCTGCTGTTTCCAACACTTTGACACCACTTGGATCCATTTTCTGAAAGCCCAAAAACCCTATATTTAGTTTATATTCTGAAACAACCATATGGCAGGAAGAGACTCAAGAGGAAAAAAAAGTTGGTTTAACTCACATTTCGCTTACGTGCAGCATAAGACTGTGTGTGCAGGTATATAAACAGAAAATAAAAATTAAATGTATAAATAAATCAATAAAAGCACATTTCTAACAGCAAACAGCATGTAAAAGAATCCCAAAAGACACTTAGCATCTGCTTGTTTTGGAAAAATATGGCTGCAGTGACATAAAGGCCACAACACCTCAAACCGTACCATGCAAGTGTCAAACCCACACGTTACAAATGTGTTTCTGTGCATATATGTAGATAGGTAGTGTTTCTCACACAACATATGAAACCTGGAAGCATTTTAAAGAAAGTAAGAAAGCTGTACTAGAAATAGAGGCAAGAGCATTACTGTTCATTAAACAGCAGCCAGCTGGTTCACATGAACCTACACACAGATACACCCACACACATCTGTGTGTGACAATCTCTCTGATCAATTAGGAGTTACAATCCCCTTGGCTCCTCCCTACACACCCTCTCAGGAGCAGAGCTCACAACACTTCACAGCTCTGACCTTGGCGGAGTCAGTCAGCAGAACAGCTGAGCTTGCACTGACCACCTCCGCTAAAAATTCTTGTGTCTATCCCAGACAGCAAAAAGCTGACTGCTGCTCTGCTTTATCTCCTTGTCCACATCAGCACAACCTTTAGATTTAGTTCCTAAACTCTGAAAACACAAGGTGATTTTCAATAACAGATCTGTAACACACATTGAAAAGCAGCAGCGTCATCATTGGGGTTTGTCTATTTACCCACTTACTTGATAGCTCTGCAGATAGAGCAGCTGTTGGAACAAACACCCTGGGCTTGAACAATTATGTGATTAATGCCTGGATATGCAAGCATTTACATCCATAGCTCACTTAATGCTTTTAGTGTGTGTTCCACAAGCAGCAAGCTAAACACACTCCTCATCAACCCTATCAAAGACAGAAGAAATCCAGTCTGCAGTGCCATTTAAAAAGACACTGGCCAATCTCTTCATGTACTCCATTAACTATTAAATTGTTATTCAGCCATCAGCTGGCTGCACGCTTTAGACAGACCTGTATCTTGCATAACTGTATGAACATCTGCACAGGTTGGGGAGCAGTCTACACGGCCATGTTTTGTTTGGTTTCCAGGCACTCGCAAAGGAACCATCTGATAGAAAGGAACATACAGGGGCAAATCCACACATTCCTGAGCTCTTTTCCAACAGTCCCACCCTGCAAGAGGTCAACCACTTCAGCAGCAGTTCCTTCCTGTGCCTGTGAGCACTGAGCCCCAACTGCACTGTGGCAGTTCAAGGGAGGAAAGAAGAATCATCTTTGATTTCTCTTCCAGGTCTGGTTTACTGTCAAGAGGGTAAGGGAAAAAAAATAAATCCAAACAGTCGGTACAGGCTGTACTATAGAAATGAAGTCTAGGTTTAGTCCAGGCTCCACTTGATGAGACTGAGGATTAAAAGACCAAACCTAGGAAAAAAAGGAACTCAGTTGTTGATCTGTTTTTATGAGAAAGCAGGGTTTTCTGTACAAACAGCCTTGTCCCTCCTGGAGAGCAAGTTACTGCTAGGAATTTCCTTTTGCGCGCAGTACCACTGTGTTTGAATCCCAGTGCTGCTTTTACACTGAATTGTAATGAAGAGTAATGAAGAGGCGATTAGTATAAACCCATGGCATCTCTGTGGCCTGCCTCTCTCTTGTTCTAGGCTTTACTGGGAGCAAGTGAAGCCCTAGTCAGTCTTTGGAACCCAGTAAGTCTCTTGCTGACAGTTTATACTTCAATATTAGAACTGACCTCCATTGCCCAAGTAATTTTAAATCAATATATTAAATAATGCAAAACAATTATTTAAATAAACATTTAAATGTTTACACTTTTAAGAACTAAATAGGGGGTGTCCTGTTATTTAGCCCAGTAGCTCTCTACTGCACAAGCCCTGCAATCTGGCTCATCTTTTTGTTGGAATTGGTTGAAAGAAAGGCTCCTTTTGTAACTACACTAAGTCGAGCTAGTCAATTGTAAAAGAAGTGCTTTGGTCTAGCAATAATAGACTGTTCTTTCCTGCAGCAGATCAGCTGACGTCAGCAAGTCTGTGCTCTGCCAGAGCCCGATCAGCAGTTGCTGGGGAGCTCTGAACTCAAAAGCCATCGATGCTGCAAAATGATACAGCCCAACTCTTATGTTTTCATGCTCCAACTGCAGAAACCCCCCTCCCTGGAACACAAAGCAGCTCTCCAAGATGTTTACAAACCATCTTCATTCAGCTACCTCAGTTCCAAGGCATCCAGGATACACGCTGCAGTCACTTGGGCAGGAGAACAACCAACAAGAAGTTACTCTTTATGTGGAAAAACTACTCTGACGGGGACATAGACAAATGCACAGCCCGACTGCAGATAACCAACCTCATCCACAGCACTGTGCGCAGACAAAATTGCTCACATGGCTGCTGCCTCAGGCTCCTCCCAGTGTTGCCTGTGTGGACTGATAAGAGAACTTTCCAGACAGTGCAGGCAGGATGAACCACTTGGCCTGTAAGCCAGCCAAGGCAGGTGACATCACCGATACGTCCTCAAGTCAGCCCATCTTAGCTGTTCTGAAGGGACCTGCTACTGCCACACTTTAGGAATTCACTCATCAGCATATTTCTAACTAAAAATTCAATCAGGAATGCTTCTTTGCACTTGTCATCATAGTGGTTTGCTTATTTTTTTGAAGAAACAACAAAAATAAGGAGTAAATTTAATATGGAAAAAATGAAACCAAACTTTCATCCTTCTGTCTAAATTAATTAACTTCCCCCAGATTGCACTGAAAATCTGTTCATGAATATACAAGCGCAGATATTTATAGTCACCGCCGTGCAATAGCTTTGATGACAGCAACATCATTCAAGTTTGGGAAACAACAGGACCAAGATGGGTTAACAGGAATTACAGCAGTGCCAGCAGGACAGACACATGACAGCTGTCAGCATCTCCCTTAGCAAAACACATTTTCAGGGTTTAAAAACCCAGGAGGCTGAAATACACTTAGTGTTAGATTAAATTGTAAAAATTAATTGCATGAAGCTTAAAGAATTCAACTCCTTTGCCTGAAGAGCAATCGGACACCAGGATTCAAAAATCACTATGTAGTAAAATCATGACTCTCAAGAAAAGTCCTGATGTTATACACATGCAAGCATATGTGATCCTAGCATCAGTCTGTGACTCAACCACTTTCTCTAGCAAGACACTTCCTGAGTACACGAGCAGTCCAATGTGTTTCATGCCTTCATCATATGACACATTAAGTCTTCCCAGAAGAACACTTAAATGACAATGGCTCCTTCATCCTGCCTTTGTGTAGGGGACACTTACAGATGGCTGAAGCTTATTCTTTGAGCAAAAAAATAAACTAATTGTAATCCTGGATGACAGGATAACCTTCAAAAGGGCAAAGGAATAAAGATAACATTCCTTTTTCTTAACTTCCATTTATTGCATTTACATCTTCCTCAAAACCTTTAAGAAGCAGCAAGACACCACATAACACAAAACCACTGTGACTGCCTAGTTCAGTACTCAATTAATAATGGTACTGCAGGTAACCAAGAGAATCCTTCTGGAAAGTGTGCGCAGCACCAACCCCAGGGAAGGAACAGCATCAGTGTATTGTGTTACAGAGAAGTAACTGAAGGATGTGCTATCGTATACCCTATTCTAGAGATTGAAAACATTATTGAGGCAAAATTAACGCCCAGTTATTTGGTTTGTTGTGAATTTAAACCCACAAAACAAAGAAATGTAAAGAGAGTGAACTATACACAGCAGCAACCTGAGTCCAAATACTTCCAGTTTCTGTTCAGCAAGGTCACCCACAGCCTCAAATCTCTACAAAATTCTAAGTCAGAAAAACAAGTCAAGTGCTGCAGTGCAAAAAAAAAAAAACAGAGATAGGTTCAAGATGCTGCTTCATGCTGTAGACTCATACAGACTAGGTACAGCACAGGCAGAACTTGAACAAGCTTCAAAATTTAAGTAGGTATTAGGGGGACACAGAAAACAGTAGCTTTAGAATAGAAAAATAAAGGTAATTGATGAATTACCATCATTACTCAATCCATCACTTGAACTAAAGCAGGCTGCAAAGCTACTGAGTTAGGCTGATCAGAGGGTTTGTACACAGCCTTAACTATGCAGTTTTGAAAAAGATAAACCTGTTCATTTTTAGGCATTTCGTCTTAATTTTTTTAATTCTTTCATTAAATTAAAAGCAGTTGAACTGCCCATCTTAGTTTGGCACCTTTACGTACAAGTGGTTTCTTGGCTTTGGTTTTAATATAACCACAGATCTTTGACAGAACTATGCAGGGCTGGCAAGGACTGCACTCTGCTGAGACTCCTGAGAAAGCAAATTACCTTGCCTGCATTGCAGAAATGCAGTTTCAGGTAACACGATTGGATTAACCCCAGCATTTTCCATCCTAATTTGTTATCTTTTAATTGTCATTTTAATCACAGTACAAACATTTACAGTCCTATGATTTCTAAATAAAATCTAGTCGCTAGTGTTACCCAGCTCACTATTTATTTTATCACCACTGAATGGAAAACCACACAGATTAGGAACAGCGACACTGCAACAATACAGGGATTATAAATTTGTGCAAGTGGATGGAAGAGGAACCAAAAGTCACTTCAAATGCATTGCATTCTACAGTGTGAATCTTACCAACGTTGATTTTATGATGCTCTAAGTAAAAAGATACTGCTCAAGTACTATTAAAAGCAAATGAAACCACATCAATGCACTGTAACAACTACAGAATGTTCACACATCATGCAGCACAAAGTAAGAAATTCAAGATATTAAAGGAAAGGCAGATCGGACTCAACAGTGAAGTACAAATAAAGCACCTGCCATACAGAGCAAGCTCTCAAACCAAGGACTCCATTACCGATAGGTCACTGCAATAAAGGCAGGCAGGGATGGTGATGACACTGCATGCACTGTGCAAAAATACCTGGACTTTGACTTTACGAAACGATGACAACATGATGAAGGAACGCAGAGTCTAAAAGGGAGGGGGAAATCAAGATAACATTCAACTAATGACTAGCAGAAGGACACAGCTTAATTAATGGTCTCATTTTCCCAGTCCCTAAAACCCTTATTCTGACAGAACACACATTTCCTTCTGCTTCCTTGCCACATGCAATGATTTGGAGTTATTGTCACACAAGGTATTGTGAGCAAGAATTCTCTCCATGCAGAAAAGGTTACAAATATCAATCAACCTGGCTGGTACTAACCTTTTCAGACAGCAAAAAAAAGAAACAAACCAACCCTAAAACCAACCCCGCAACAACTACTCTAAAACTGAAGGTCAAAATAAAAAGCAAAGAAAGTTATCTGGATTCGGCAAATGATACAGCATAATCAAGTGTGGTGGCTTAATGTAAAGATACAAGGTCAAAACAAAGGTTCTGAATGTAGGTATCTAGAAAGACATTTACTTCCAATTGCTACAGTAAAAAAAGGACAAGTAGCAGCTGTGACAGAAGATACGTTTTGAGAGCTAGTTATATGGCTGTTAAGAGTCTCTCACTGAATTTTTAGCAGAGAATGTCCTTAAGTCCCTCAACCCTAACATTTTCCCCCAAGCACACTGCAATCCCTGAGCAGTTCACAGACGACTGCAGTTATGTGCCTTTGTGCCAGCAAGTGCATATCTCTCGGGGCTTTCGCATAGCTTAATGCATATCAGTTGCAGCAGTGAGGAGGCAGCTTACCACTCCATTCCATCCACGGTCAGCTACAGGAGGGAGCACAATGCTGGACTACACTTGGCAATCTCAGTCCTAGCATCTGCAGTCTGCTCCACCCCATTTTTCTGCTGCCTGCACTCCAGAGAGAAACGTAAAAAACCCAAACTCCCACACTGCACTAACAAGCAGCAGATAAAGAAAGAATCCATACCACTTCCTCAGATACAGGAGATAAAAAGTTAGTTGCTCCCTGCTCCCCTCCCCCAAGCAATATATTTATGAATAAAACTATTACAACCCCATAAATACATTAAGTAGACAAAAATACGGCAGCATTCAATTACTAAGGCTGGTTATAAATGTAATAGAATAGAGACACCACGAGGTATCACCTTGCCTCAATAGATTTAAGGCCTCTCCTACCTTTTTGCCATGCAGGAGAAAGACATGTAAAAAACAAAGTAAAAATGTAAGAAGGCTTAAAAAATGGAGCATTTGATACTCAATATTTTTGTTATCAATGCTGCCTTTCTCTGTTATTTAAAAACAAACACCCAACAAAACAACCACAAATAGGTTTGCTAACTTCAGCTATGGATCTCACAGAAGCACATAATCTAAATCAAATTTTAAAATACAATTTTTATTTCAATCCAACCAGCAAAAATATATTTTTCTTTCCCCAAAAGAAATGGAATTAATTTAGTTCTTGTGAACCATGTAATGTGCTATCTTGGTTCAAGTATTTTCCACAGCTTAACAATCTGGTTACTACAGTTACAGATCCTGCACACAAAGCAGCAGAAAGCATCCCATTTCCCATCTTTTGTTCATTATGTTCTCTGCACAATTTCTAAGGACAAATGAAGATTTCATGGACAAACTCACTGCCAGTTGCATTTTAAACGCATAAAAATGCCACAGTGAGATGTACTATTGATTTTGAATAGATCTGAATCTCTGAGAGGCCTTTCAGTGAACAGTGTCATCAGAATCTTCTGGCACTTGGCTGAAAAAAAAACGCCAAAAGAAAATGGATTTTTTTTTCCAGAAAGATACAGAACCATTCCAGGCTGAGTCGCTTTTCTTTCCATCCCCCCTAACATGTTCATTCACCATCTCCAGATAACTGCCCTTCAGAATCTATTTAAATATGTATGAAATGCTGCCGGATAGTCACGTACGTTTGAGACTAGAACACAAAGCTGGTTTTATGTCAAAAACAGATACCAAAAATCCTAAACAGTCAAAGTGAACCTTCTGGAAAAAACCAGACTATGATAACTGCTCATGCTTTTCCTTAAGTATCAGGACCAATGATCACCTATTAGTTGGTATTTATGGTTCAGCGGTACAGATTTCTAGCGCTGTCACCAGACAAGGTGCAGGCAACAAACTGAGAAAATTGTAACTGTCGTGACTCCATGGTAAAATGCAAAACAAAAAATTTATCAGGAGAGGAACAAATCCTGATCCTTTTATTAAGGAAACCATAGTGCTTGACCTACATACTGAGGCGACACAGATATGAAAGGAACCCAGTTGGAGAGGATTTCTTTTCAGTTATCTGCCTGCTCGGCTGGACATCTGTGCGGGGCCGTGTTCGTCTCCTCCCAGACACCCAGGGCGCCCTGAGAGAGGGCTCAACCCCCCCGCCGAGTCCCATCGCCCCTTCCCTTCTCTCCCCTCGTAGACTCTCTGCTGCATCCCCTGACCTTGGGCACGGCTGGCTCTCGGCAGGGGAAGCCATTGCTGGGTGAGGAACCCCCGCTCTTGGCTTCCACTCCACAACAGGGTTTCTCCTCAGGGAGAAGTGGGGATTTGCCGCAAACCCTCACCGAGCAGGGGAGAGAGGGGGAAGACGAGGCGGGGGGGACTCCTGCTCGGTCAACAGCGACGGGATCCAGTGTCGCTGCCATTTACCACTCGTTTATTCCCGTGCCCAGGGCGCTCAATGAAATTCCTGCCACAGATCGAGACTGCCCAGGGCGGATCCCGCTGCACCTCGCCCTCCTGCCCTTTATCCGCGTTTGCTCCCCCTCCCTTCCCGTCTCGCTCTTCCCCCGGAAGACCCCCTGGCCGCCGCCCCCGCCCCGCCCCACACCGCCCGCCCCA
>VZRI01010963.1:0-12168 GCA_013397515.1 Upupa epops | reverse complement strand
CCCCGGGCCGCCGCCGCGGCCCAGCCCTACACTGCCCGCCATAAGGAGCCCCACTGCAGCAGACGCTGCGGGAAGCCCCGCAGAACAGAGCCGGCCTCAGCTTCCGCGCACCCGTACACCCGCCTCCGGGGTGCGCAGGGGAAAGCCTGGATACACCCCAGCGAGGCCGGCCAAAGGCGGGCGCGGCCCCCGCAGCGAGTGCGGCCCCTCACCGGTCAATGCGCCGATACCCCCACCGCCGCCTCCTCCTCGCCCTCCGCCACGGACTCCGGCTCCGCCTAGTGCCCGCCCTTTTATAGGGCGGCCGGAGATTACATCAGCCGAAGAGCTTCGGCAAAAATCGGGAAGGCGGGGAGCGGGGACGGAGAGAGCCGAAAGATTCCGGGAGGAGGCGAGCGATTCCGGGAAGAGTCGATAGGCGACGCTGGGTGTGGCCAGGTCCCCTGAGCAGCGAGTGGAGCGGGGTCTTTGCGCTGTCCTTACCCTTGCCGTGGTCCCAGCGCCCTACTGAGACATCAACTAATAAACAGTTTAACCGGGAACCACTGCAGCCCCTTCTTCTTGGTCGTAAGGTGGGGGCTGCTGCAGGCCTGAGCTGCTGAGGGCGGTGGCAGGGGAACAGGTTTAACCAGTGAAACCCTCACCCCGCGCTCAAAGCGGCAGCAGTGGTTCTACGCTATTAAAAAACACATCCTGTGGAAATCTGGGCCTTTAGACGCAGTGTCACATCACAGAGCAGCCTGGCAAGGGCAGAGTGTAAAAACGCTGCAAATGCTTACCAAGAAAAGATGATTTTGGCAGAATGGCTGCATAAATTCAAAGCAAAACAAGCCAGTGCTGTGAAGAGTGTTTTAAAAAAGACATGGCAAGGTTCTATTCCAATATCTTTTTTTTTTTTTAAAGATGACTGATAAAAGAGCCAGAGCTTAACGACATAAAAGCAGTGAGTGGGTTTGAGTGATTTTTGAGTTAATAACACCTTTTTTAAATAAAGTACTCACATGGAAAAGCACACTTACAGTGACACTGCAGTGCAGCCTGTGGGACGGCCTAGAACTGTTGTCTCCAAGGCAGAGTATGACTCGCAGCAATTTTGGCCTGAAAGCACAGTATTCTCACATCTGAGATACTTTTTTGGACATATTGATAGAAATATACAGATGGAAACACAGTAAAGAAAGGCAGCAGGGCCTTACTTGCCATGCATCTTCCTACCACTAATTGCTAATGCTGAAAATTGCAGCATTACGCAAGTCAGTCATAAACTCAGGCAACAGACGCAACCTTCAGCTAAAGCTGAAAGAATCAACAGGGAGCTATCATGATTCTTTGAAAGCGCCCTCCTGGTTCAATTAGAAAGCCTTCATCTTGTTTTTGAAACACGATATAGACATCTGCAAGTCCTTACTCCAAAGGATAGCATGCTTGCTAGTTATACAAACACATCTTTGTCTGTCCTATACCCCTCCCCGCACAACATCAGCAGAACTCTAGTACCTATCAGCAAAGACAAAAGCAGTTACTGTATCTTACAACCACATCAGCAACTCCCTGCCTTGTTTTGGCACAGACAGACAGGGATCTCTGACAGTGCTGATGGCTCTCCGGGCTCAGTCAGTCTCCAACAACTGCAGAGACACAAGATGCCGTTAAAACATCTGGGCGTAAGAAACCTTTGCAGTTTTTAACTCTGCTAGTGGAAGCTGTGTATGCTTCAGCGTGGTAAAAGGATACCGGAGGTTTCCAGCACCGCAGAACAGCCACCAGCCTAAAGAATCACAGCTTACAAAACATATAGCCCCAAAACACACAATTAGCTACCAGTACTACAAGCTGAGCTNAACAGTCCCTTCCAACCCCTCGCTTTCTGTGATCCCTATGCCCCAGAACAAACAAAGTGCAGAAGCGCCAGTTACAACGCAAAATAACAGTTTAATATTAAACAGTCAAAAAATGTTTATAATAAATAATTTCCAAAGTAATCCAGAACTGGTCTAAATGTAATATAGTACTTGAAACAAAAAACAGCTTAACAAAGAAATCCCATCATAAAAAGAGCCTGTACAAAACACACTCTAGGAATTTTGTACTTCTTCCTTAAAAAACTCAGAGCAGTTGAAGTGCTGCAACGAACACAATGCTTTCTTTGTTTTTTATATTATAAAACAAGAAATCCATTACAAATAACATGAACTGTTAGCTGCAGTTTATAGGGTGGATGACAGACAGGGAAATACTGTGGTTCCAGGAAATCTGCTCTTCCCTTATAAAACTATTACCCCTGCAAATCCTTTAAAACAGGGAGCTGCCCCCCACACCCCATCCAGGGGAAGATTGGATTGTTGAGATGAACAGGATGCGAATACATCAGCACAACTGCATGACAAAAGACAGCTGTTAACAACCACAATAGTACATGGCTGGCAGTTTCTTTCTGTGACTGATGATTCTGTGCAGCAGTGAGGTAATATTGTTTCTATTAATAGAAGAACATTGGGCAAAGTTTCAGTCCAACAATGCTTGAAGGCCTTTGCATACAACCAGAAAGCCGTGTCTGAAAGGAGTGACATCCAGGAGAAAAGAAAGAGAAACCCCTTTGTTAGGATTTCCAGAAAGATGGCGGCAGAGCTCCTTTTGGTGGTGGAACTTCCTTCCGTTGCAGACATTGCTAGTGGAGAGAGGAAGACAAAGGGAAAAGAAACATCACTCTTCATTTGCCATCTCTTCTCAGGATTCTTGATGGTTATTAAAAACATGTAAATGTATCATCAAATTGGCTACGTTGAAACAGAAGTACCACTCAGATTATATGCAAACACAATGGCTTCAAAGTCAACTCACACAAAATAATTCATTAAGTATTTTACACTTCGCAATGTTTTCTAAATTAAGACAGACATACAGAGGGTGGTTCAAAGTGTTGGTTTCCACATGTATCTTATCAGAACACCAGATAAAAACAAGGAAACCACTGAGGAAAATTAGCTGTTAGAGAAGTGACTCAGCAGAGTCCTCTAACTGTACAATCTCCTTTCACTGCAGCTCAGCTCACTGAATCAAAATAAGAAAACAGAGACAATGTATTCTGATTAACTCACATGTGGATTTTATAAGTGAGACATTTGGCATCATGTAAGTATCACTGAGGTCATTCAGTAAATACCACAATACAAAACACGCGTTTGTTAATTAGGGACAAGTCAACGTCCCTAGTATGAACAGGTCTACCAGCTATGCTGCGAGCACTGCTGGCCTAGTTACCAAAACGATGCCTGTATCAAACGAAGGGAAAAAACCCAAAACCAAATCACTTAAGAACAAGAAAGCCAACTCACTGCATTACCTCCAAGAAATGCTTGAGTCGGACCAAGGAGCCCATCTGCCCAGAGCTGGTAACCGCTTCGATTCTGTAGAAATAACAGCATGATTCAAAACCCACTTAGGAAACCTGCTTTGATTTATTTCATCACAAGTAGTGACAAGGTGGTGACCTGGGTGGTGACCAGGGTGGGGAAAAAAGGAGGAGTCATAAAAGAGCACCCATTCACAAAGTCAAAAGCCAGGCTTACTTCACGTTCACAGTCAGAGACGCCATACCTGGGGATGTACTCCACTTGGATAAGCAGTATCATTTGCCAGAACTGAGCGTCATACTGTTTCATGAGGGCGTTGCCACACACCTATGGTACAGAAATCCACAAAGACCAGGTTTGACAACTGGGCGGCAGACTAGCATGGCAGCTTCAGGGAACTGTTCAGTATCGACCACTTCATAATTAATCCGGGCATTGGAAGAAAACCCCCTGCCCCAGCGGTAAACCCATACCCACCTCTGAACACCAGTGCTGCTGCCGCCACTGTCACTGTCACCTCTTTTTCTTGGTGACTGTGATACCAACCTTTGGGCTTCTTCCTCTCACTTCAGTCTACCTCCAAAAAGATCCTTCCCCAAGACAACTTGCTAGGGCAGACCGTACCCAGTTCCCCATCATACGATGACGGCAAGCGGACGCACCATCTTTCTACACAGTCACTTTACAAGAGAAAGGGTGCACAAACTTTGCCACTACTAACAGAATCCCCGGGGCACAATTCCCTGGGCGCTTTCCTCTTTCTACTTTTAACAGTTTTGGAAGGCATTTGCCAAGGGCAAATGCTTGTCTTCAGCTCTCTTTCCCTGACTTCAGCCTTTAATTGGCTCTCATTCACTAACCCAGGCTGAACGCATAAAAACTTCAGGTTTTAAAACATTCAGCCTCAAAGCCACGTGGAGAGATTCACATTCCTTTCGGAAGGAACGTAGAAACTCCTGCTGTGCAAATCACAACAAACCTCACCCTCCGCAGTCCCTTCAGAAACTAAACCGTCGCCCGTTTACCTCCAGGAAATCAAGCAGAAGCGTCGCTGTCACATTGGGTACCGGGGCCATATTCAGCACCTGAGCGAGCCAGCGCCATCCGTTGTCCAGCCCATGAGGATGTCCCTGTGAAGCAACAGAAAAGCTGCTCTCAAAGAGGGCACTTTGCTGCTTTACTTCATTCTTTATTCTTAGTGTGCAAGAGCCAGGGCCGTTAGGGCAACATAAAGGAAGGGAATAAAGGTCTGCACTACAAGTTACTGTGCAGTAACTTGGTACTGGGCAGCCAACTGCTTTGTTGGCTATTGCCACCACCATCTCCCGGACAATCAGGAGCTGGTTGAAGTTCAGGGCACCTTAACTATAAACCACGGGACAACACCTTTAACAGGCCCTGGGCACAGTAACAAGGATCTCTCGGTAAACCCTGATGCGCACGTACTCCTTCCTTGTTGCCATAAGGCCACCGGAGATGAATGATAGCAGCATAAAAACGAATCATTCCCGACATCCGCTTGAGAAAATTCTCTTCGCTTTCTGTCCCAGAGTCATCCACAATGTAGCCGAGCGCCCTAAGTACGAGAAGACATTCAGCATTAGCACAGCAAAGCCCCTTCACTTGAGTTCACAGCTTGCATTAGGCCAGCTGGGTCCCGAGACTCCTCCTACTGAGGAGCCTTCAACGTGACTCCAGGTGTGGCTACCAAACATTGTTTGAGAAAGGTCAGCAAGTAGGACTAAAAGAGCACTTCCAAGGCTGTACAACATTTAATGACAGTTAGGGGAGCAGCCACAGACTTGTGTGTGTAACTCCAGACTCACACCAGCTCATGGCAGTGCCCGTGGAATTGGAGCGGAGCTCCCTCGGAACAGCTTTCACTGGCACAGAGCTCACGCTGAACAAGTCCACTAATAGATTTACCGTTTATAGTCTTCCACTGGAGTCCCCTCTTTCCATGGCGGGTAAAAGGGCACAGCATAGGGGCACCTTTTGTGCAGGTGAGCTAAGATGAGGTCTCCAATGCGAGGGTGCGCTTCCCAGATTCCCGAGGCCACCGCAGCAATTGGAAAAGCTGCATCGTGGTTAGCAGCTATTTCTTCTTGTCCTTGGCGCTGCAGGAGGGAAAGCAAAGTCATTCCACACAACTAGGTTTTTACCCCACACACTGGTTTGTGATAGACTATAAACTATCAAACTGTTATCCACTAACGCTGTACCTGACTGCTTCAGATTATGTCACATGCAACACTGGAATTTAAAATGTCTCTTCTCCCAGAAGAGAGAAAACAAGGGAGGGAAACAGAAACAATGTTATTTCACTTTTCTTGTTAATCATTAACACAGATATGCAGAACACCTCTTGATTTTGTTCTCAGTAGATGAAAATATAGGACTGTGTCAAAGAGAATCTCCTAAAGCGGTAGCTTCCTTGGCCACCCCAAGAAAGAGAACATTGCCTCACCACAAATCTCTCGGCAACTTTGTAATATGCAAAATCCAGACCCTCTGGATGCTGAGTCACTGACACAGTTTGCCTCGCAAACTCAACAGGCTTCCCGCTGAGGAGGTTACTGATCTTGTCAAACACCTGCTTTAGATGAGAGCCTGCAAACATACAAGAAATTTGCAGAAATGTTAAGACACAGTAGACCTCCAAACATCATCACAAACAAACAAACACTCTGCTACAGAGACTCCACCGTCCACAGCAGCTTTCTGCTGCCAGGAGAGCTACAGAAACATTCCTGACTTTGTGTCCGACTACCAATCTTCACTGCAAAAGGCATTGCAGTTGGATTGGATCCTTGGCATTTTCCTCACCTGCTTTTCTGCAGATCTGGCTCACAGGGGTGGTGGCTACTCTCTGCAGGTCTGCTTTTATTTTCTTAACCTGCAGAACAACCAAACAGAGAACCTCAGAAACTGGCACAGGCAGGTAAATTACTGTCGTGGTTTGGAGGATCAGACTGCTGATGCCGACTCAGTGAAGCGGTTTTGTTTATTTAAGGGAACGCTGTGCTATTGCCCCCAGAACTGACAGCAACTGCCCCGCAGCAATGCCAAGCGTTTGCCCGTACCTTCTTGTCGCCATTAGGGTTGGCGAGGGTGCTGAAAGCGGCAGCACACTTCCTGGCACCATCTTGCAGCCGCTGGTACCACTGCATGGTACTTTCGCCTGTGGTAGCGTCAAGTCCTGATATTTAAACAAAAACCGTGAAAGAAATGCAGGACTGAGACAAGAAAACCTCAACAAACTTGAGAAATAAAACTGGCAGGGACAAAAGCGCTTTTCCCACCACAGTGAAGTTGTTTAGAAAGGTCTGAAGCTACGTGACCTACATGCTCGCAAGAAATACAGGGGGTCTCCTGCTTCGGCTTAGCAGCTGACGGGTGCAGAATACTCCAGACTTAACTTTGTCTCCAGAAGGAAGCCGTCCCTCTAGTCTGTCCTTGCACGCTTTGTCACATCACGCCTGGGCCAGCTACGCTCGCAAGAAGGCAACAGTGCTAGGACTCCACTACCTGTCAATACTGTCTGTCTGCGAAGGGCAGGGGCTGCTCCACTTGCAAGAGCCAAGTTATGCTGCAGCAGCTTCAGACCTTTGCCATCAGCCAGCCTAGACCATTTGTGCTAAAAGTAAAGGCTACACAACGGACTGTCATCACAACAGCAGGGTACCAAATGCTTCTTGGCCTAGCAAGGAGAGAGTGTGTCTCTGTACTACTTGGTCTAGGAAAAGATATGGGGAGGTGTGGGTTGTGTGTGAATTCAACCCCCGACCCACCTTCCTGCTGCTGTTTCCCCCCTGACTGTTGTGCAGGGGCAGCAGTCTGAGCCTTCATCTGCTCTTTTTTCAGTAACTCATTCTGCCTTTGTTTCTCTTCTTCCTCTTTCTTTCTTTTTTCTTCCACAGCTGCAGCGATTTCTTGCTGCATGCTGGATATCAGCCCTCGCATCCTTTGCAGGGCTTGTTCAGCATTGGCCATGGCTGCTGGAGTAGGGACACGTCTCTGTCAAGAAGCAGAGGTCATACAGCATCAATCCTGTGTTCAGCTATCTGCACACCAACAGCAAGAGCCTAGGCTTTGAAGCTTTGGCCTTCAGATAATCTGGAAGGCAAGTACACGCTCCAGCCGCTTTACTGCAAGTATCCTTCTCTCCTCTGCTTGTCCCTTACACTGCTGATCGCATGGGTAAATCATGTTACTACGGGACTATATCTCACGAGACCTCCAACAATCCAAATTAGGAACACGCTTTGCAAGGTGCAGGGCAGGCCTAGAGCAAGGCTTTGGCAGCTTTCTCTGCAGGAAGCCTGCTACCACAAGCTGCATTACAGAATTAGTGCTGTATTTTTAAAGGTTTATATGTAAACTTTGCCTTGAGAAAGAAATTATCAAGGATACCTAGCTATTGCAAAAAGACCTAAGAGAATCTGCATGTGCTCAGTATTTAACTGATTTATGAGCCATGCCACTTCCATGGTAGCCTGACATGGTACAGTATCAAGTGGGCAGGGTATAACTATTCGATCTGCCTCCTGTGGAAACCCTCATTTTCCTGAAAAAGGCTAGGGTGCCTGAGAAAAAGAGTTCTCCTGTTAAACCAGATGCTTTATGTTCTGAACACCTAGAGTAATTTCTGTGGTATCTTAAAGCTGCTCTTGAGGACAGGAAACTTCACGAAAGAGTAACAACCAAGGAGCAGCTCTGGAACCCTTACCTCACTTGTGGTGCGGATGAGTCGTGACACCAGCCCACAGATCTGACGCCCACGATTGCTGTAAGCAGAGAGATCAATTTTTGGCATGTCTGTGTGTCTATAATTGGGATCAATCTGTTGGTTGAGCTGCAGCACTTCCTCCTGGATGGAATAGAGCCGACGCAGTCGTTCCTGGCCCTCTTCTTTACGTAAGCGCTCCTGCTCTTCCTGACGCTGCCTCTGCTGCTCTGCCTCACGCAATTTTAGGTTTAGTATCTGGGGAGAAGTAGACAATAAAACAGCACTTAAACACCTCCTGATTTAAAGGTCCTTTCCACGCTGACGTCTCTTAACTTTACAGGTCCTTTCTGCCCCTACAGCACAGGTGCCTATCCGGCATTGCCACAAGGCACAGGCTGGGCAGCACCAGCAGATAAATTCGTACTCCAGCAGTGCCATGGAAATTAAAGGAAATAAGTAATCTTTCCAAGTCCTGTCAAGTTATGTTCTTTCATAAAAGACAGCTCTTCTAAGTCTCAGACCTTTGCTCTGTGTCGATGTTCTTCCTTCAACTTCTCTTGCTGCCCCTGAGCCTCCTTTGAGCTGCAATACACAAAAAGACAGAGAAACCGTATTGGAAAACGCAAACACACGGCACAGCAGCTGTCAAATAAGCCGACGCAAAAAGAACTTCAGCTGTCGCGCATAGCTTTTTTCTACCCATTGAAACCTCCTCGGTAGCCAGGGATCTACTCTGAAACACAAACAAGAACGGCACAGCTACTGCAATAACAGCGGCAGGTGGGATTTCCAAGCCCAAGCAACTCTCCTGGATTCGTTAGGCGTAAGAAGTAATCTTCACTTTGATTGTATGTTTTCATTTGAGGAGGATACCAGACCGACTCTCACCTCTTCTCCATTGCTTCTTGCAAAGCTCGTAATTCCTGAAGCCGCTTTAGCTTCATCATTTCGTCATACTGCCTCAGTTGTTCCTTTGACTCGTCATACAGCGACTTTGTCACCCGCTGGAAGAGCTCCTGCCGTTGCCTCAGCCGCTCCTGCAGGCAGCAGAGGTGCCAGAAGCGGTCATCAGAATTTGGACAGAAGGAAATATCAATTGTAGTGCCCAAAGCGGGCCACCATGGTCTGCTTGTGGTGGTCCCAGTCATCACTCCCCAAAGCTTAGGATGACTTACTGCCCTGCTGCTTTTACCAGAGCACTGCTCCGTCTGGTTCTGTGCCTCTCCTGTGATTCTTACAGCCTCAGGGCTCTTTTTGGATGGGGGTGGTTTAATTACCTGGGCTTCCATCCTCTGTATCTTTTCATACATCCGAATGCAGCCTTCAAACAGCACGTACTTAGAGGGCTGCGGCGCAGGTTCCAGATCCGTTTCCAGTGGACTGAGATCTTCATTTCCCTGGGTGGTCAACAGATAAGCAAATCAGTGGCTGAACAAAGTATCGGTCGATTCACAGAGGAAAGCATGTAAATTGGGTGTCCGAAACCATATATTTGTAGAGAAACAAAGGAGTCAACCTATGCAGAATGTTTCTAGAATAGTTTCATACCCCAGTAGTGCAGCCAGACCATTTTGAATGTCCTCCAGTGCCTACACAAAGTTACCATAACTACTTTTCCTAAACAGTAAAATCAGGAGCAGAGACATCAAGAGCCTACAGGGTACCAGAATGGCTGTCACCTACAAAGACTAGGAAGAGTACCCACCTTCTCCCCACCGAACATGTTGTGCTTGAAGAAGTCAAAAGTGATTTACATGGTAGATTAGACTTCCAAAAGATTCTTGAATCAGATAAAATTCCCTCAGACTCTGCTGCTTCGCTTAGATGTTTTTCTTACAATATATTTCTTAAATCTAAATGGGGACATGATGCTGTATACTTTGCTGCTTGGTATAACTGTTGTGTGATGAAGTCATTCCTTAACACCTAGCAGTAGCTATCTGCTTTGTTCCCAGGTACTTGTTAAGTACCTCCCTAGCTCAGCTGCTCATGGCCCATCTTTTGCCTTGTGAAAAAAACATCTACAACACTCAGTCACCAGGGAATCCAAGGGGTCCGCTTCACAAACTCCACTCTGTGACCATCCCACTCATCACAGAGTTGGTTTGATTGGAAAAGTCGTTATAAAACAAGTCCAACTTTTCAGCCAGCACTAGCAAGTCACCTCTAAACCTTTAACACCACATCACAATATCTTTCAGGTGAAACCTATGCTGATAATCCATACAACTATACAAAGACAACTAAATCCTCTAATTACAGTGAAAAGCAGTGTTTGCTGTTGCTGTGCTATGAAATATTATGCTATAAAACATTATCCTACAGAGAACAGAAAGAAGCCTGGTTTGCCTCAAAACTTAGCAGAGCACAAAACCACCTTTCCCAGACCGTTCGCAAGGGCATGTTGGCACAACTTTTCTCACAGCTTCCACACATGTGAGATCAGAACCAGAACACTACCTTTGCTTCACTTGGCTTTGTAGGTGAATGTGATGAAGAGCTGTGGTGGCTGACAGAAGGGATCTCCACAGAAAGTGACTGGTTAGTGAAGTCTGTGGATTCTTCAGGTGTTGAACTTTGGCAGTGTTTGACTTCTTCAGCTGATTGGTTCATATACATTTTGTCTAGGACTCGTCCAGAAAAAGCAGACAGCTGGATGGGCGCTATGCATCCTTCCAAGATATCCTAGAGAGAAAGCATCTTCTGTAAACACCAAACTGGCCAAGAAAGCACCGCAATTACAAACACACTGTGAAAGCGTTAGCACCGGGCAGCAGCTGCTCATAAGCTGCTCCCAAGCACAGCTCAGCGCCCCCGTTTACCTGCTGCTTCAGCTCTCTTAAAAGCTTTGTTTTTTTTACTGGCTCCCAATGTTCACAGGCTCCAGACTTCCACTCTTAACACTCCAGCCCAAGCCCCGCACTACTGAGCCAGAGCCAGGAAGCCGTGAAGTCACTTTGGTTGGAAAAAACCTGTAAGATCACCGAGTCCAACCTTTTGTCCAGCTCTGCCGGCTCACCCCGAAGCCCCGAGCCCCTGCCCTTTTAAATCCCTCGGCTAACGGGGACTCACTCCAGCGCTGCCGCGGGCAGCCTGTTCCGACGGCCAGCAACCCCGGCGGTGGGGGAAACGGAGCAGCACAGTCGTTGTGCCCCGACACACAAACAGCCCTCGGGACACCTTGCCGGTCCCGCAGGCCACTGCCGAGGCAGACGCGCTGCTTCCGCGCACAGAGAGCCGAGGCACAGCCCCGCTCCGCCTCCGCGCCCGCCCCCCGGCACCGCCCGCCGCGCAGCGGGAGCCGCGGCGGCCCCAGCCCTCACCTCGCCCTCTTGCCAGTGGCTGTGGTACTTGAGGCGGCCCTTGCTGGAGGCGCGGAGGGCCTCCAGAGGCTTCCAGCGCAGCTCCCTCTGGTCCACCACCGTTCGCTGCATCACGACCTACCCGCTCCAACTGCTAACCCACGCACTCCAAGCGGGGCCCGAACCCAACTGACTGGCACCAGGCAACGGCTGACGCGGCCCGCCCTTCCGCTTCCGGCCCCGCTCCAGCGGTGCCGCCCGCTGAGCGAAGATCAAGACTGAGGGTTCGAGGCCCGCCCTGGCGCTCTGGCCAGCAACCGCGCGGGGAGCGCGGGTCAGCGTGGTCGTCGCCCCTATCAGTCCCACATCACTGCGTTCCTGCTGAGTACCTACATTTCGGACAGGCGACCGCCGTTTTATCATCCCATGCTACAAGGAAAGGAGTAAAACACGTTATGACAGTGACCCTGATACACCACCCTATCCTCAGCACTGGGCTCTGAAACAGGGCTCCTTTTGTGCTTAAAACGGTACAGTCATTTTGGAGGAGCCCAGGAAGACACTTTCTCCAAATGAATTGTCACAGGAAGATTTAAGGAACTGGACATAGTCCTGCATGCTGTGGTTGGTGCTTTCCAACTGACCCTTTAAATCCTGCCGGTAGCTTTTATGCTGCCGCTCTGCATACAAAAGGAGCACATTAGAGAAGATTCCCTTTTTTGAGTTAATGACACCTTTTTTTTCAAGCAAGAACTAACAGAGAAAAGCACGCTTGCAGTGACAC
>VZRI01010961.1:9626-25026 GCA_013397515.1 Upupa epops | reverse complement strand
AGGCTGAGGGAGCTGGGCAGAATGTGGATAGAGGGAGCAGGGTTTGTCATACATCCTACAAAGTGTTGTAGCGTTGTTCTCGGTGATGACCCATGGTCAAAGCACCATGGCAGTGCCTCTGCAGTGTCCCAGTTTGTCACAACACCAGGACTTGGCAGTTCTCCTAGTCACCAGCATGAGACATTAAGCTGCATTTAGAAGCTACATAAAGTCAGTACCAGTGGTCAATGGACTGTGCAGCTGTGCAATGCCATATGAAGCGACAAGTTAATTACATTTCGTACTTCAAGACACAATACAGCTGCCTACAGAGTGAAGAAAGTGCCTAGTATTTTACAAGCAGTTGTTTTCTATCACCAGAACAAGAGAAATAGGTGTTACACACGTAGCCACAGAGATAAAAATTCTGACAGCCCATGTGCAGGACATTAATTTTCACAAAGACTTAGGAGAACCTTCTGATCACTTCTACCAGCCTCTTTTTCCGTAAAAAGAGATTGTTGGCAGAAGGTGAAGTTCTATAAATTATTAACAGAAAATCAATAGAAAAATGTTCTATCTTTGCTTTCTTTGTTTTTAACATACACTCCGCTCCTTCACAGCTTGATTTCAGCTCATCACATGCGTGTTTTCTTTCACTGCAGATTAAAAAGGTTACTGCAGCTAACAAACCAGCACAGCACATCTAAGAAACCTCCTCCTCTGCTAACCGGAGAAATCAAAACCATTAAAATGAAGTTATTTTAAGGAATCATTTTCTTGAACTGAGGCAGTGACGGCTACCTCTTGTTTATGATTTTTCCCGGCTAGAGTTTTTCTTCTTTAATCCATTCCATTTCTGCAATGGGCCCAAGTGCCCTGCCTCGCAGACATGTCCTGTGCGGGGGGTGGGAAAGGTTGAAGGCTCAAGTCAGCCTTTTGGAAATTGAGGCATTTCAGAAACCATTATTTGATTCAAACAGATTGCTCACTGCCATGCAGGAACTCTGTGGCAGAGGCACCAAGTAGCCACATGGGCTACCATCACTCTGCCTTATGTTTCCGAGTGTCTGTGCTAAAAGAAACTCCACAGAATGGGAACACATGTGGTGCAAGAGGTACCACTGCAGACAGAGGTGAGATGTGGAGATGGACACATTAAACTTCAAGACCTCATGAGGAAAAGCACAAGAAGACACCAGAGCCACAGAGATGATGAAGGGAGTAGAGCATGTCCCTGATGATGAAAGGCTGAGGGAGTGGGGTCTCATCAATTTGGAGATGAGACTGAGGCATGACCTCATGAATTATTATAAGAATGGAAAGAGCAGGAGTCAGGAGGACAGAGCCAGTTTCTTCCCAGTGGTGTCCAATGATAGGACAAGGGGCAATGGGTACAAGCTGGAGCAAAGGAGGTTCCACAGAAACGTAAGAGAAAATACTTTTATGGTGACAGAGCCCTAGCACAGGCTGCCTAGAGAGGTTGTGGAGTTTCCTGTTCTGGAGACTTTCAAAACCCACCCAGACATGCTCCTGCATGACCTGATCTAGGTGATCCTGCTCTGGTAGGGAGGTTGAATTGGATGATTTTTTGAGGTCCCTTCCAATCTCTAACTTCCTGTGATTCTGTGATCAAGCTTTTCAAGAAAAACAAAATGGAAAGACCATGACTGAGCAACACAAAGGACCAGCACCTTCCACCGGGCTCCAGAGCCTGTGCTGTCCCCACACCCTGGCAACTGCCCAGCTCATGCCTTACTGCTAGGACTGCTTTGCTCAGCAGCTCCCACGTGAATTGCCCAATAAAGCACCACTTTATGCTTTGACCTTGAATATCCTGCTTGCAGACTCTAATGTACCTCAGACTGACCCACAGAGGAATGGTTACAGCATTAGTCCAGAAAATTTATGCCTGAAAAGTATGGGAAGTGCTCCCACAATATCATAGAATCAAGGAATCACAGAATCATCAGGGATCAGAAGGGACCTTAAAAGATCATCCAGTCCAATCCCCCTGCCACAGCAGGACACCTAGACCAAGTCACAGAACAGAACACTATGGATTGGAAGTGATCTGGAAAGGTCATCTCCACACACAAACTGTGACCAGGTAATCTAATTTTTGCAAATCTGTTTGTAGAGGAAAGAATGGATTCATCTAAATCTACAGGGATCCTGAAGGTTTATCAGCATTTCATAACAGATAACATAAGAATGTTATTTATCTCCTAAAGAATAAACATTACTTCTCAAACACAATGTGAATAACACAGGGCAGGAAAGCGTGGCAGAAAAAGATACCTTTTCCCTTTGTATGGCACTCTCACTGCAGAGAGGCTAAGGAGCTCTTACGAAGCACAGTAAAAGCAAGACTTCGATGTCAGCATTGCGTAGCTATCCACAGTTACTGCCTATATTGTCAGCCAACCTGTAACAGGAGCACTTTAGTTTTGCAGAAAAAAACACAACCAAAAAGCCAGAGATGGTGGAAAAGGCACTCTGGATAGCCTTGTTCCAGGCTGCCTACGCGCATCACTTCACCAGCCATCAAGGGGTTTGAATGCACAAATCAAAGTGTGACCTGTGATGAATTTCCTAGAGAAAAGCAAGAACAACTTGTCAGAAAACCTTAGAGGATTTTCACAGTCCATCTTCACTCACTGATCTGAGTGAACAAATAAAGTGGTCTGGGAAAAATAATTCTTGTTAATCCCTGACTTTTGCTTGTTTCCTGACCAAAATCACAGAATCCCAAATCTGGAAAAGCCCTCTGAGCTCATCCATCCCAGCCCATGACCTGACATCACCACATCACCTACATCAAGGCACTAAGAGCCACAGCCACACTGTCCTTAAACACCTCCAGGGGTAGGGACACCACCACTGCCCTGGGCAGTTCATTCCAATGTCTAATCAGCCTTTCCATGAGGAAGGGCTTCCTAACATCCAGCCTAACCCTCCTCTTTAAATGGTTAGGAAAACTTTTCTGTACAAGGCACAAGAAGCTAATGCATCATTAACAGAATATGGGTGGGTTTTGCTGTAGCTAATTTGGGACTCAGTTCTCCAAGGTTCTCATGTAGGAAATAATAAATTGCAATGTAAAACTGCAATTGCAGAGAGAACATGTGAAAGCAATTCTCAGCCACCTTAAAGCCTCACCCCAAACATCTTTGCAGATACTGGACCGCTGTCTAATTGCTGCAATGCAGAAGTATAAAATTACAGTACTTCAAGTATAGGCTCTGGAATCATGGTTAAACATCAGGGGCTCCAGTCTGGGCACCACCATGGGTTCCTCGAGAAAACCTTTGAGCATTACCATGAAGTGATGGGAACTTGAGTTCGTATTTGGCTCCAAATTCTCATCTGACCATTTTATCCTCTATCCACTTTGTGGAATGGCTAAAAACGGGGAGTCTTAACAGTTTAAATGAACTGAACAACAGTATTTAAGCTGTTCTCTGGAAAATTATTAAAGAAAAACTACCACTGATAACATATTCTTTCTGGCCTAGAAGGAGGAGAATATGCTTTTCCTAATACTTTGTTCCACCCCACAATCCAGATTGTAATTTGAAACACAGAGGTCCAACTCCTGGTAACCTTTCCAGCTGAGGCAAATGCAAGTGCTGTGACTGATGCATGTCTCTCCCACTAACCCTCCTCATTTTAGTAAGTGTAGCAGAAAATGCCACTGATCTTTTTGAGCTGTAACCCCAGTGCCCCTTTCTGAGAAGCTCAAGCTCAGAGTTCCTTCCCCTGCGGCTGTATAGGAAGTTTTACAAATTCAATCCAGGCACCTTCTCAGAGAAAAGGTGCAGAACTGAGAGCCAAGGCTGAGCCAGCAGAGAACATTTTAAAAATATTGAAACCTATAAGAGAAACAGTCAGGGGTTGTCTGTTTCCCTTTTGGGAGAGCGTGCCCTTCCAAGAACACCTCCTCTGCCTGTCACAGCTCTCAGATGAGATCTCTTGGGGCCAGCTGCCATTTTCAGGCTCTTTTTCATCCGAGTTTCAGAAATCAGGTCATTCTCTTCACTATTGTCACCTTTTAGCACAGCGAAGTGTCTTTCATCAAAGCTTATGTTCTCACAATGTGCTTCAGAGAAAACTTGCCATCAACTTTTCTTCAGTTTGGATTTTGTAGGGAAGCTTGTATGACTATTGAACATTTTGCCAACTACAACTTCCACATTAACAAATGCCATTATTATCCGAGTTCCTGTACTTTGAATAGATCTGTTCTTTCCCTGGAGCATGTAAAATACTAGTACCTAGCGGAGCAAGCTCCTCACACAATCTCTGTCGTTCTCACTGGACTTCACTGGTTCCACATTTCAGAAAGCTGTTGAAATGGTGGAAATACTCTGTATGGACACCACTAGCATTTGTACTGATTTTTCATATTCATGGCACATCACTAGTATTTTTCATAGAATCATTAGAGTCATTAGGGATTGGAAGATCATCCAGTCCAATCCCCCTGCCACAGCAGGATCACCTAGACCAAGTCGCACAGGAACAGATCCAGGCAGGTCTGGAACGTCTCCAGAGAAGGAGACTCCACAGCCCCCCTGGACAGTCTGTTCCAGTGCTCCGTTACCCTCACTGTGAAGAAGTCCCTTCTGATGTTTATATGGAACCTCCTCTGTTCTAGCTTGCACCCATTGCCCCTTGTCCTATCACCAGATGACCTTGAGAAGAGCCTGGCTCCATCCTCCTGACACCCAGCCCTCACACATTGATAGACACTGAGATAATTTTTCTTGACTTCACAAAACTATTCCAAACTTCTATCAGCATGCGTAAGCTAGAACTCAGGGCACATGCACCAAGTGGAAAATTGGCCCGATTCCACACTGAGATTTCTGGGATTTTTATCTCAAGTCAGCTGTCCATGAACCTGTGGCACTGTATGCTCCTGAGCAGGTCTCAAGACCCACAGCGCTGCACCATGTCCTCCTGCTTTAGCATCTGAGTGGCTGCTCAACTCCTGCTCTGTTACATAGCACAGGCCTGGGAGTTGACTAACAGCCAGCTAAATATGAGCCAGCAGTGTGCTTGGGTGGCCAAGATGGCCAATGGCATTCTGGCTTGTACCAGAAATGATGTGGCCAGCAGGAGAAAGGAAGGTATTGTCCCCTTGTACTCGGCACTGGTGAGGCCACCCTTCAGGTATTGGGTTTACTTATGGGCAGCTAACTTCAGGAAGGACGCTGAGGTGCTGGAGTGGGTCCAAAGAAGGACAACAAGGTTGGTGAAGGGTCTGGAGAACAAACTTTGTGAGAAGAAGCTGAGGGAGCTGGGGCTGGTTAGTCTGAAGAAAAGGAGGCTGAGGAGACCTTGCAGCTGATGGCAACTACCAGAAAGGAGGTTGTAGAGAGGTTGGGAGTTGGTCTCTTCTCCCAAGTCCCAAGTGCATCAGGGGAAGTTTAGGTTGGACATTAGGAAAAACTTCTTCAAGGTCATCAGACCTTGGAACAGGCTGCCCAGGGAGGGAACTGAGTTGCCATCCCTGGACGTGTTTAAAAGTTGTGTAGTCATGCAGACAGTAGTCAGTGCTCTTAAAAAGTTGTGGCACCCTCCCAGCAATAATTCAGATCTTAGATCCCTGTAAGGTCAGTAGATGGACACTTGAGTACCCTCAAATAGAGAATAACCTCCTACAAGCCCTCGTTTCTCATTGTGTCCCCTGTGTGCTGCTGGTAGTCTCTCCATACAGACCTCACTTGCGGGTGTTAAACTTTTATGGTTTCGGCAGAGATGCTGGAGGGCAAAGACTGAAGCAGAGTCCTGCTTGTCAACTTCACAACTGGAAGATCTAATTATGCTACTAGATAAATTAGCAAGACGTACTGGCTTACTCCTATCTAATCCCATCAAGGAATTTTAAAGTACTTTCTAGTCCTTCCTAACAAATGAGCAACTTCAAAATGTCAAGTTGATTTTGTCACGAGAATAAAATTAAGAAACTGCCTTTAATTTTCACCACATCACTACTGAGGAGGCATTTTTCCCAAATTTAGAAATAGTCAATACAAAAGGAACTGGCAGTTTCCTCCTCCTGTTATCATGGTAGTCTTCCAGAGAACAGTTTTCTGGCTGGCAGCCAGGCTGCTCGCTCCATTTTCTTCCCATTAGTCCTGGTTTAAGCTTTGAGATATCAGAGCCAAGTGGGACAGGACTGCTACACTGACAAGATCTTCTAGTTCCCAGCTGGTGAATGACCCACTAGGGCACAGAGCCAGCCCACACACACTGTCCCAACAGAAGAGCTTGAGGGAGAAATGCAAGACTTCTGCACTAGGTGGTTCTACAGGAAGAACAGCCTCTGCTCTAAGACGCAACAGAGAAGAAAGTCTATGCATCCAAACGGCTGTGCTCTTCATGTTGTACAGTTCTTAGTTCCTGTTCTAATTTAGTGGGAATTCAAAAAGGAATAAATTAGTCAAAACTCAGGACTGAAGGTACAGTAGGAAGCAGATGTTGGGTTTTGCGTGTCGGAGAATTTTCAATGGCATTATGCACCATATTTTACATGTGGTGGGCTGTACTATCGCAAAGTGTCTACAGCTCTATCACAAGCCAAGAGCCATTAGCACAGCTATTTTTGAGTTATGACACTTGCCAACCCACAACCGAAGAGCAGAAACCTTCTTATGGATATAGGGCAGTGTGAGCCACTTCCATGGTTGTATAGAAGACATTACAGATGGTGAAAAAAACAGAGTTTGTGAAGAGGTGTGAGCAGAGCCTGTTTAACCATCCAGTTAAAGTCTTAAGTCCTTAAGGTCTTCAGAACAGCACATGATCACAGAGTTGGAAGGGACGTCCAAAGGTCCTTACAATGAGTCCTTGCAACAAGCAGGACCATCTCTAACCAGACCAGATTGCTCAGAGCGCCGTCCACCCTGAACATCTCCAGGGATGGACCCTCCACTACCTCTCTAGAGAGTCTGTTCCAGGGATCCACCCTCAGATTAAAAAACTTTTTCCATATGTCCAGCCTCAATCTATCCTTTGCCAGCTTCAAACCATGACCCCTCATCCTATCATTCCATGTCCTATTGAATAGTTATTCCCCAGCCTGCTGATAGGCCCCTTTCAGGGACTGGAAGGTTGTATAAGCATGGAAGCATATACCTACACCTACAAGTAGAAGTAGAGTGGTTAAGCATCAACTTCAGTTCTAAGTCACCTATTTTGAGAGTTTAGTGTATATTTCCTTCCCTCTCAATGAGGGAAGGGTTTGCTAATGTGAAAACTATACAACATCACAAAATATAAATACGAAGAAAATGCATTCAGAGTCTTTCAGCAATAACCACCCCTCCATCCAAGCTGACTGGACAGAACGTGAAGCTGAATCAGCAGAGGGAACCCAAATGCTGCACACCCTGGTTGCCACCCAGCACAAGCAGGTTACTCATCTGCAAACCCGGCAGTGGGAGCTCCCTGCTTTTAGCATTCACAGAGGCTGCTGCACACCTGCTTCTGCCAGAACCATCTAGAGAGAAGCACTGTTCTTAGCTGCCTCATGGTCAGGTGGACATTTCAGTCTACATACACTAAATTTCTTAAGCAGATTTTTAAAGAACACATTCTAGGTAATGTGTTTGTACAGCCTGGTCTAGCTGATCCATGTTCTCCAACTTTACTATTTCATTCACATTATGCCAGTCTTACTTACATCACACTACATGATCTAACGCTCACAGTATGCAGAACGACAAAGAATGCCTGACAGGAAGACATGAAAGGACCCAATCCTTAACTCTGCCATCTTCATTCTATAAACACATCCATCTCTTGCTGTTTGGTAGCACATTTTTGCTGTTTTCCCACCATATCTGGTTTGGTGATGGGGGTTGTTGCCATTGATACAGGCTTTCCTGGCACAAAAAACTGAGAAGTAGGAGTTTCTCCCCCACAGCCTGAGAATTTCTTCTGCTTAAGTGTTTTGGAAAAGCTACATTGGGTTTCCCATGAGTTTTCTGGCAGCCTGTATGAATCCCTTTTCACTATCTTGAACTGAATTTGCATGTCAAAGCATATTACTCTAGGACAGTTACAATGTCAACTGATTAAGAAACTCCTGCACCGTCTAGGGTTGTGGGATTTATTTGAAAAGGACAATAGGGACTTTGTGGACAAGTGAATACACTTCAAAGACTTCACGAGTCTTAAAACATGATTTTTACTTAATGCATTACACAGTGTAGGAGACAGCTATTGACTTCTCCATGAGTTAAATTCACCCAACCACGCTCCATTTATTTCCTGTTGCGCAAAACTTGGCTGTGGGCGACATGCTCTCCCAACAAGAGCACATCTCTATCAGTTCTCGAGGATACGAGTACTCAATAGATACTTCACAGAGTTATAAAGGCAGCAGAGACGCGTGAAGAACGCAGTGTCAGAGGAACACTTCGCTGAGTCAGACCAATGTGGGTCTGAATAGTCACTCATCCACTCATTTCATCCACTGCCTTCACAACTCTGTAAAACCTCACCAACTCTTCTTCAGCCTCCTCTACAAACCACAAAATCTCAGTCATTTCAGCATGTCCTCACAAGATGGCTGCTCTACATCTGATGACTTGAGTAGCTCTTCTCCCTAAGTTCTTGAACTCTACCATATCTTCTGCAAGAGTAACCTGCATAGACTTCTTATGAGGAAAAAGAGTACTTGCTGGGTTCCCCATTGTCACTTCTGTCAAAAATCTGTCCTTTCCTCCAGCCCTAACATAATCTGCTGCTGATACTTGTTGTCAGCACTGGGGGCAATTTACCGCTGTCTAGTGAAAATACTTTCGAGGCCACAGTGCATGCAGCTGCATTTTAGAAACAGCAAATGGATTAATGCCCCACCTCCAGAAAAATAAAAGAAGCAAACTTTGGAATAATACGGGGGGCTACATCTATGCAAACCCAGCAAACTTGTCATAGATGCTACCTGCACAAATCCTAGAGACAATTAATGAAATCAAACTCTTGGGTACCATGAACTGCAAAGTTTGTCCTACTAACATTCACATGGAGAAAGCAAAGTCCAACCTTCCTGCATTTTCAGACCAGAAACCTGAGACCACAATTCATTATATCAACCTCTGGTGAAGGCTTGAAGAGGAAACTAGGTTCTAGCTTAACAAGCATGTTGCATGAATCCAAAAGCAGGTCTATGCCTCTGTGATTGATAACAGGATACTGTAATAGCTGGAAAGCAATAGATTTATATGGCCTGCATGTAACTGAGATCCAAAAAGAGAGGCAGTGTCACCTATAGTAAGCCTTTAGCTGCTAGGTATGTCCCTGTCCTCTTGCTTGTCAGGCATTTAAATCATCTCCGTTGTACTCTGTATAAATAAATCTGCAAAATGATGTTCCAGACTGGCTGGAAAAATCAAGAGCTCAAAGGAGCCAGGATTCACTCGTATAATAGCCATGTTTTAACTCAGAATTACTGAAATGAGTGAGTGTATTCAGAGACAGAAAAAAACCAAAGTTGTTTCATACCAGCTGTATTTAGCCCACCAGTGGCACTCAGTCACTGCCATCTCTTGATCTGAAATGCAAAGTCTCCAAGAGATGTGCAATGAGTGCTTCAGAAATCCTGCTTTTTGGCCAAAGAAAGTGGAGCTTTACTCTCAAAAGCACGAAGTTTCAGATGCTGGCAACTGTGCTTCTTCTACCTGAACTGCAAGACAGTTGTACTAACACTAGCTAACTTAGTTCTCCAACCCTTTTCCTTCATCTTTACTCCACAGTTTCTTCTGCTCTTGGTCACATGCAACTCCTCTATCATTTCAAAAGACTACTGCATGAATAAAACATTTCTAGCGTTCGT
Source organism: Upupa epops (assembly GCA_013397515.1). Classification (NCBI taxonomy): domain Eukaryota; kingdom Metazoa; phylum Chordata; class Aves; order Bucerotiformes; family Upupidae; genus Upupa; species Upupa epops. The sequence continues at coordinate 15,197 of VZRI01010961.1, read as the reverse complement.
AATGTAGCATGTACCTATTTTATATTTCATATAATACTGCACATACCCATGATAGCACCCCGTGGATGTATCACCATGTTAAATGAACTCTCTTTTGCTGCTTTGCAAATACATTTCCTGGCAAGCCAAGAGATTTTTGCAGAGATTTTTCCTGAATACTAAATTCAACCTACACTAACAGAACCTCTCCAGGCCTTTCTCCCAAACTAACCTGCAGGCAGTCTTAGCCAAGACTTAGCCTGTTGTTTGTTAAAACTGTTTAGCTTTGAAAATATTAACTATCACTATAAAACACTACTACTATAAAACACAAACCCAAGCTTTAAATCACTATTTTCTCATGTACATAGGTAGCCAGACCACTGACATTACAGGAAACGCTGCCCAGAAAACCAGTTTATACACAGAACAAGCCTAAGAAAGACGAGTGAGGGGACTAACCACCCAAATGTAACCAAACCCAGAAGCAGGGCAGGCTTGCTCACCTGCATTGATTTCACCTGAATCCAAAAGCTTTCCTAGAGATGACGTTTCATCAGGTGCCAATCAAGAACCATGAAGAACAGGTAGTTTTAAGCTAAAAACACAGCCCTGAAAGGTACCACACAACTTCACACACCAGAGTGCACCTCCCGTTCTCACTTCTTCAAATAACAAGTAATGTCCGTAATAGCTATGGTGGAAGTGGTCTGAATAACTATGGTGGCAGTGGCCTGGATTTACCAGTTCATGCTGGTAACCTGTCCCCTAGCCAGGCTGCTAAGGGAAAAAAGGTGATTTCTTGAGCAGGGGGGTTGGACTTGATGACCTCTAGAGGTCCCTTCCAACCCACGTGTCTGACTTCAGTCCAGGACTGCCTTTATACAGGCCTATCACAATGGTAACTGTGTGACTGCTATGCTAGAAGAGGGAGTGGAACAGATAGTTTAACCTTCCTTCCTTTCTTCAGTTTTAAGCATGCTCTGGAGTTGTGCTAAAAACTATCAGAGCAGGGGCGGGGAGCGTATGTACAGGAATTGTTTGTCCTTGTGCCCTGTACTTCCCAGTACAATATATACACTCGTGACCTTCCGTGAAGGGTTTTATCTCCATTTTATAAGGACAAAAGTGTCCCTCTCTCTAAAAACACTTTTCAAGTAGTGTGGGGGGAAGAGGGTTTGCTATTGTTCTATTTTAAATCATCTGCCTAAAAACATTTTAATTGCTTACCAGCTCCAAATAAGCATCTTGCAAGCAGTGAGGGACTCATTCTGAGGCAACTGGCATGACTGTTTTCCCTAAGTGTAGAAAATTACTGTGTAAACCGAAATCCTAAGCTGAGTGAAATAACTGACTCCCAATCCACCTCTGAGGCATTAACAACCTCACGTCGGTAGTAACCCGCTTTATGTACAAATAAGTATTTTTAACTTCTACTGATGCTTAAACCTAGGGATTCTTGGGGAAAGCTGTTATGTCTGGAACTTTTTATCAACAATTAATAAGGGAAACAACAGCAAAAGCAACAGCTATTGATTCTGCTATAAAGTTAATTAAAAGTAAAAAAAATGCTAAGTGGGAGAATAAGAGAAGATAGATTTACCTATTCCTTTTAATAATACAAATACCAAGAGCGGGATTGAGGGTTTTTTGTGAATGTGAGCTTTGTGGTGGTATTCGCTCTGTAATTTGGGGCTTAACTGTTAAGGACTAAAAATTCTGGGTATACACTGAGTGTTCATGGTGCTGTGTAGAGCACTGATGTGACCACCACCAACTGCCCATGCCATGGTCCTGATGCAAACCAGTTCCTTTGCTCTCAATCCTGCAGCCACTGGGATGTGAATCACAGTCATAGTCAGCAGTCATCAGAAGAGCACAGTGTACCCAGGTGGCACTGCCTACTACAAGAGTGTTATTTTTTGTCAGCCTATTCCTGCAATTCTTGGACTCTACTTCACAAAGCTCTTCTGAACAAGTAGAAACAGCATAATGGATAGTGGTTGGGGTTTTGAAGTGTTCAGGCACCTCTGTTCTCTGAAAAACCATAGTGAACACGTCATGCTGCCAAACACAGGCTGGCCACGTGATGGCACTCTTGTGGGAAGGCAAGAGAACTACTATCAAGTAAAGTGCTCACTCTAAGTCACTGGCGTATTTCTGCTGCTTAGACAGTAAGAAACAGGGAGATGCTGTGTGCTACTCACTGGCCAGCCACCACTGAAAACTTGAAAACTCCAAGCAGTATCAGTCAGGCACAGACACCTCTGGCTTCCTGAACTACCAGGTACTGCTGGTGATCAGCTGTGGAAGACTCCAGGATATAGCAGACTCCAGCATCTGAGGGATTTGTGAGCAGCTGGGCAGAGCTCACTGGTAGCAGTCCTCTCCAGCAGTCCACCAGGAGCTGCTCCAACATCAGTCAGGTAGGGCAGAGCCTGACAAAGGGAATCCAGGTTAGAGTCCTGCCCACTTCAGCTGCCCCAACTTACAAAGTGAGTAGAGGCTCCAGTCTCCAGCCAATGAGCTGGCTTGCAGTAACTTGGATTAGCTCCATTCGCAAACTGAGGTCTGACACCACCAAAAGACACAGATTTCATTGCAAATGAGTGAGTACTCACTCACTGGGTGATTCAACCCAGTCAGATTTCCTCTGTCATTTGCTCTAAAGGGAGCATTTTACACCACAGGAATGCCACCACTCTGCAGCTGGCGTAGTCTGATTTTAGCAAACTCATTTTAGTTTGAAACCAAACCCAGTTTTCAACTATTTCCTGCTTTATGTGTTTGCCGCCCTCACTGTACTTTCCCTTCATTTCTCTGAGCAAAATCCTCTTCAAATACATTATAGTCAAGAAAGCAAGAGTATTATGGGTTGACACACATCACCAGGACATCCAAACACAGTTTTTTATAAACCGCCACTGCCAAAGCCTCTTGCTATCACAGGACTGTCTGCCAGTATTCACCTCTTCCAGTTCAGCCAAGATGGAAACCAGAAACAAACACTGCCATGCCATCTTGAAAATAATCAGCTCTATCTTCACTGTCTCAACACAGCAATTAACACAGAAGTTCTAGTGAAAAGGAAACCTTTTGGCTTATAACCATACACCAACGGTTTGCAGGGCTGGCAGCTCAGAAAAAACCCCACCTCACTCTATACATTTCCCCCACAAAACTTGGAAAAAATATACTTTAACTGTAAAGGAGATGGTCAGACAGTAACTCACAGAAATGCTGTGGTTCTCTTCTGTTACCCTATTCAGTGTAACGGACGTGGGCAAGTGTTTGAAAGACTTAAGGACAGAGGGAAATGGTTGGACTCAGTGATCTAGGCAGTCCTTTCCAACCACGTTCATTCATGTTACCAAGTATCTGTGGACATAAACCTAAACCATATAAGATGCTCGGTGGAAATTCCCTTTCATATATATAATATATTACTCATTGCAATCATTCAACACATAAACCAAAACTCTAATCTCTGAAGGTTATTCCTTAGTTACAGTTACAACCTCAATGAAAAGCCCAGAGCTTTTCCTGGAAGATGATGAGGGGAACCAGCTGAGCCACATGTGAGCTATCAAAATGTGAGGCACATGAGACTTTGTTCTATTTGTGCTTCTTATTTAGGACTTGTGCTTCTCTATAGCTCTAGAAGCAGTGATTGTGCAGGCGGCATAATTCAGATGAAATTTTTCTAAGCTGACACAAGTTTAGCAAGGCTGCATTATTATCAACATCATTCTTTCAATGTGGCATCTGCCCTTCACAAAGCTTTGCAGATAACAAGCTAGAGGAAATGCTTTCTCCTGTTCAGCTTCTCACTTGATGCATTAAAATGCAGAACCTGAACTGCAGCATAAAGAAGCGACTTTATGGAGCATGGGAAGAATTTAAATAAACTTGTTACACAAATCACTGGATTAGGCCAACAGAGGCCCCTCTTCTGTTTAAAGGAAAGGAGATTTCTGTTTAGCAAATAGGACATGGAAGCAGAATACATTTCCTGTTAGAGACAACATACACAGTTACTAGATAAGTTGTCATCGTGCAAAAAATTGCAGGGAAAGACCGTCAGCCCTCACCTGCAGAGGTACAGTCATCCCACTCTGGGCTAAAAGCTTCTGCACCTAAAGCAACAGACTTGGCCTCATCCTCTCTGGGTCTTGCTGTGGGTCCCCAGGGATGATGGTGAGCCTCTTCAGCATCTGACTAGAGAGTTGAGACCACTGCTAGGTCCATTTCTCTCCTTTATGCCCTCTAATTTATTAACATGCAGAGTAATCTTTGGAATTTATGATCTTACTAAACAAGCCCTGGACACCTGTCCCCAGTACAGCCAGCCACACACCCATGGAAGCCACAGCAATTCCCACTATGACTGCAGCAGCCAGCTTCATACTCCTGTTGTAAACAGAGGTTGAAACTATAAGCTAACTGCTGGAATAAGGACAGAATGTTTCTGTGAATCAGGGTAAATGACGACGGTATTTTATTCCTGCACATCTAAACGCTATCATTACCACAGAATGCTGAGCGCTGCCAACTGGCAGAATTGTTCCCTGCCCAGGAAACATTTCCCTCCCTCCTGCTCTCATGTTATGAGAACAAGAGAGATAAATCACACACCCACCAAGCTGACCAAATTGAACACACATGTCAGAACTGCCTTTGAGCTTGTAATTTCTTGCAGTCTCTGACAGCCAAACCATTCTAATTTATAACAGACAATAATTATTGTTTCCTTATCACCAGGGTTTTATGCAGTCTGATTTGCACATCTGCAAGCCTTGTGTTGATATCTGTTTCTTTGTTTGTTAGTGACTAATTCAAAATGTTTTATTAAGTCTGGAACAAAAGAACTGAGGCAGAAGGTTAAACCATCACTATAGGATCCTTTGCTCTCTCACTGCTGTTGGTATTTGAAGAGGACAGACAATCCTTTGGACCCTGCAGATGCAGTGAGCCCAGCCTCTCCTCCACACTGACTTTACAAATTCCAGCTGTGGTTTTTACATTTTGACATCCCTTCAACACCTTTGCATGACAGAGCTGCCATGGTTCAGGCCATGCTCTTCAACAGCAAGTCATGTACTCCCACTCAGCATAACAGAACAAACCACTAATCTTCTGCCTGAGCAGGGCCAAACGCTGCCTTTACGCGCAGACTGTTGTCTCAGCTGAAATCAACACTGAAGCAAATCGGGGTTTGTTTGCAAGTAGCATGGCTTTGGCGTCTTACAGCCTTCAAAAATCTAGACCATTTCACAGGCATCATCTCCCAGCACCTTTTGTCCACAGCTTTCATGTTACCTATCCCAGATGCTTTAACTTCAGATTCTCCTAATAAAAACTGTTCTATGGCTTTCGTTTTACTTCTCTTAAAACTTCATCTGCATGAGTGCGTTGGTACCTGACAACTAGGAGATCCTCTCTCTATTGTCAAAGGACCTGTTGGTTATTGAGTAGCTGTTTCTTTTTCAGGAAGAAGAGGGGAAAGAAGTCAAGAAGACAGAACTCTTCTTATGAAGACAGGCTGAGAGGAGCCTTCAGCTTGAATAGGAGAAGACTCTAGGGGGAACTTAC
>VZRI01010956.1:13731-32099 GCA_013397515.1 Upupa epops | reverse complement strand
TTACTGTGATACTGTGACTACAGATATATGCTGACTCTGCAAAATGGACACTCTTGGTACAGAACACTCAGCCAAGAGCCTTTGCACCCAGACGGATGATTATCTGCAGAATAATACGGAGTTCGACCAGCTCGGGAGAAACCTCTAGTCTAGAAATTAGTCCATTTTCTTTATGTGGGCTTGGCTTGCTCTTTTATTTCCTCTGGTGCATAACATTTGCTAAATAAAAGCTGTCAACAGTTTCAGTGCCTGAATGTCCAGGAACAGCAGTGCTCACTCTAGTTTCTCTGCGGGAAACTGGGGGGGAGCACTCAAAAGATGCTGGAAGAAATTGCCATGGACCTGGGAAAAGATGACTAAAACCCAGGGGAGATCAAAGCACCAGTGGAGAGCATCATGATCCACGATCTGCAGACACCAAGGACTTACACTATTAGCTCAAGTGTGTCTCCCTCCCTTGAAGCCACATTTGCTTGCCTTTGTTGTGCAGGGTGCACCCACAACTTGCATTTCTGGGCTGCCTCTTGCTAGGAGCCAGGGCAGCCACTGCACAGACCAGGGCCGAAGAACAACAACAGACCAGAGGGACAATACTGGGTGCTCCCAGCAGCACTCAACTTGTTCCCATCTCTATGAGAACTTGTCTCTGTGCTTTTCACTTATCTCCAGTGACAGCATGAGCAGTGGCCAGGCAGCCTCCTACCTATGGCAGGGCTGTGAGTGGCAAATGCAGGACTTCTTGCTGGACTGTGTCACGGGTGGTCCTGAGCACTGGCACACACTGTGGGGCTGCTGCAGAGCCAAGGCATGGGGGCAGGCTGGTGGTAGGACATACTTGGGTGTTGCCACCCTGCTCCCTGCAAGCACTGAGGCAGAGGGGCTGAAACAGGCGGTATCTCGTCCATCATGCCCTCTTCTGAGGTCCACCTGTGTCTGCCTTTGGCAGCCAGTGTTTTCTTTCACAGACAAAACTGCAGCAGCAAAGCAATCTTGCCAAGGAAGCCTAATCTTCCTGCCCCACACCCCTCTGGACCCATGAACTTCTGCCAAACCTCTCAGTGTTCTTTCCCAACTACCCACATGAAAACCCAAGAAGAGGGTAGGCACCTCTCTACGTGCAGTTGAGAGAACCCTGCCCCTTCCAAGAAGGTCCCAATTCCAGTTTCAGAAGCAGACAAGCATGTGCCAGGGCAAGAGCAGGCAGCTCTTGCTGTAGCAGGCCAGCTCCTCGGTGGCTGCCAGCAGGAGCTGAGGCCATTTCACCACGTAGACACTTAGCCTTCAATTGTGTTGAAAGATCACAGAAAATAAAAGCAAATGGGAACAGCCCCCACTTCCCTTCACACGTCCCATCCTCTGTGGCTCCTTGTGTGCAAGCTGAGGCATCCTTGAAGTGCCAGACAGCTTTGGGTAGCACAGCAACCCACGAGGGCTGAAGTGCCCCTCTGTGGGCAGGAAAGTGATGACGCATCCTACCTGCTTTGCCCAGTGACAGCAAACAACAGAGCCAGGGCTTCAACAGGCTGGGCCAGGCTGGGAGCTGGTGGTGGTGCTTCAAGCATGGCTGTGCTAGTATTCTTTGGCCTCCTGCAGCTGGGAGAGGTACTCCTCCTCAGCAGGGTTGTCAGCACACTGTCGCCCATTGTTGGGGGGCCGGACAGCATGGTAGCGGCTCCAGTCTCCCTTGCACAGAATCCAGGGCAGCATGTCCACCTTGTAGTGTAGCTCTGGGGAGAACTCGGTGCTGATGAGGTTGGGGACGCCAGCCCCCTTGCCACGGGTGATGAGACGGGTGTGCTCATCATAGCAGCAGTGCTGGGCAGCCAGGGTGGTGCTGTCGAGGGAGAGCATGGAACGCAGGCAGAAACGGGCTGTCGGCTTGTAGATATCCAGGCGCTCCTTGGGGCCGCTGGCGTCCCGCCATCTGAAGCTCTTGCCCTGCTGTTCATCCCGCAGGTTGATGGCATTGTAGATGGCCTCCAGTGGGTAAGAGCAGGGGCAGCTGGGCAGGTCTGTCAGCACCTTGCGCAGGTACTTGGTGAGGAAGTCACTCTTGCAGTTCAACCACTTCTCACAGCTGTCCACCTCTGGGGGGGAGGGCACCAAAAGGGTGAGGGCCTGCACAGCCCACACCCCAGTTTAATAGCTGCCATTTGCCCATGGCCTTGACAGCACTGCCAGCCAGTGGAGCTGGCAATGGCCACACAGAAGCAACCAAGCTCCTGGGACCAGCTGGAACCAGGCTCCACACCCAGGACAGTGACAGAGGGAAAGGGTTTCATGCGAGGGCAGAACTTCCCCTTGCAGGGGCCTTGTCTGGGACACCCATTGCTACAAGGACTGAGCTGGCAGCATCCCCACCACAGGACAGGGCACTGGCCTCAGCCACTGCACCATAAAGCAGGATCTCATGGCACCAGGGCTGGGGGAAGAACTGTGTTTCCCAGCATGACTGGCAAAGCCTGCACATGGCACAGTTTGGGTGCCTGAGGTATTCACACCAAATGCAGAAGCCCTTGGCAGAGGCCTTCCCACCAGTCAGCTACATTCCCCGTGGGGCCTGACACCTCAGTGCAAGGCAGAGGCAGAGGCTAACCTGGGTTGAACAGCTCTGTGGTGTTGTCACTTTTGAAAGGCATCTCCTCTGTGGGGAAGACCATTTCCCCCTCTGCTCCTTGAGAAGGGAAAAAACCAAAACAAAGAGCCAGGTTGAACACCAGGAGCAGTGGTGGTATGTTTTCCTCCTTAAGAACACCAGGAACCATTCATCTTCCACCTCCTCTCCCACCACTGCAGCCATGTGCTTGAGAAGAAGTGCCAGCAGCAAGACATCCAGGACAAACCAGCCCAAGCCTGTGGGTTATGCAAATCTCAGGGAAAGGAGCTGGCTGTCAGCCTCAGGAGAGGGTTTCAAGCTCCCAGTGTGAGAACTGCATATCAAGCTGGACACCAGCTTTATCATCATTGGGCACCACACAACTGCCTGCGCAGCCATGATGCCCCATCAACCACTTCCTTGTGAAAACAATGCCCCACGCGTTGCCCAGATCCCCTTAAACATAACCAGCTGCTGAAGCATGAGAAATGCCCAGCTTGCAGCAGCAGGGGACCAGCCTGCACTGAGGTTGGTCAGTACCTGAACACTCATATGGCCAAGAGCTCACCAGGACAGTGTGACAGGTCACAGGTCCTTGACTCCGTTGCCGTGCAGGCGTAGCCACAGGACCGGGTCCTCTTCTGGTTGCCACTGCCACAGGTGATGCTGCAAGCGGACCATGAGCTCCACTCCTCTTCATCTTCATAGTCTGTGCATGGCAGTGGAGAGGCAGAAAGTGGTGGGCCTCAGCAAAACCAAAGCAAGAGGGGTGTCAGCAGCCACCCAGGACCTCCCTCAGGTCTACCCCTGGGATGTCTTTTACATGGACATGGGGTCAGCACTTGACTGAGGTACATGGACATGTGCCCAGACACATGATGCCAAGGGCCAACTCTGTCCTCACTGGCAACCCTGGGAAGTAGCCCTCAAGCAAAGTCTTTAATACAGCTTTGCTCATTCTCACCCAGACAGGCATCGCTCATCGCTGCCAATCCCCAGCCTCACTGGACCTGGCCGTGAAGGTGAAGCACCACATTAGCAAAGTTTGACTGGCTCATGGCTGTAGCAGGGAGCTGCTGCAGTGCTCTGACCTGTCTGCCTGCTCAAGTCTCCACATCTACTCTCCCGGGGGATACCCAGGTCTGTGGCAAAGGCTTCAGCACTGGTGTCACTACAGGGACCTGAGTCCATGGCAGCAGCACTTGCAACACTAATACTGCAATTCCCCTTGGAGCTAGGGTCCATGCTTTGGTCTGGTAATACACAATGGCAATCCTGCTGGTGTGCGAGAGCTAGCAGACCCAGTGGGGTGCTGGCACTGCTCCTGGGAATCCTGGTTATGATTTAGGTAGGAACTGAGCACCACTGTGCTGTGAGCCCTGGTGTAGGACTGCTGCCCTGTGGTGAGCCAGGGCAGAGTCAAGCAGGGCAGTGTGCAGGGAAGCTATGTGTACCCAAGAGCACTCACCATAATTGTATTTTTCCTTAAAGATCCAGTTCTTCTGCCCAGGCCACTGCTGGTCCCAGTCACTTCCCACTCCACTGAGCATGGATTCTTCCTCCTCATACTCTCCTGTGTAATCTTCCTCCTCCTCTTCTTCCTCCTCCCTTTCTCCTACATCCAGGTTGTCATCCTCTTCCTCCTCCTCTTCCTCCTCCTCCTCCTCCTTCTCAGCAGGGTCAGTATATTCCCAGAACAGGGGCCAGAAGAGGTCCTTGTGTGACAGCCACTCGGAGGATGTCAAGGACCAGTCATTGCTTGTCTCCTTCAACAAGTCCATCTCCATCTCAGCCTGAGGATCATCCACAACCTCGATGGTCACCTGGAGGCCAGATATGAAGCAGGACGGTTTGCTGAGGAACAGCCCTGGGATGGACCTACTAGCCCACACACCAGTTCTCAGCCTGAGACACCAGATATGCTTTGGGCTACATAACTATGTGATGAGCACTGAAGGCCTTGCCTCACCCAGAGGGACTGAGTAGGGGCAGTGCAGGAGGTACAGGGGAACAGGTGGTTATGGGATCAAACACCATGATAAATTGAAAGTTTGCCCTGGAGGACCAAGGGAAAAGCAAATTCCTCTGGCAAGGAGCTTATCTGTGCCAGCTGTTTGCAGGTGGTAGTTATAGAGAAGACAGACTGAGGGGCCACACAGACCCAATTTGTGATATTTTTCCTCATAGGAAGCCAAGTAAGGCTGAGGAGCATACATGGCACTTGCCTGCATCCCCTCATGACCCACCCAGACCTGCTGCCCACCTGGATGTTGGGGTTCTGAGCACTTAGGTCCATGTTGGCCAGCCCTGGCAAGCTCTGCAGGTCCAGCATGAAGGGCAGGTTCTCCTCCTGGCTAGTGCTGCTGTGCTGTGGCACCACTGGGCTTCTGGCAGCCTTCTGAGCCACGCTGTGCCGCCTGTGCCGCCTCAGGCCAGCCTGCCCACCTCGCCTCAGTCCCCGCGCCTTGCCTGACTGGGGCAGCTCCTCGTTGCCTGCTGAACTGGGGTGGGATGAGGTAGAGACCTGGAGAAGGAAAAGACAGTAAGGACTCTTCCAAGGGTGGGTGTACAGGAAGCAAACTGCTGTCAACCAAAGGAGAGTCTGATCTCCTCTACCAAACTGCTCCCCCACATCTTACCACAGCAACAGGGCAGCAATGCATGTTAATGAATCTAATTAATACCCAGTACCAGTGCTGGGACAGGACTCTGTCCCAGTGCTGAACAGCCTGAACAGCCTACAGGCTAGTGCTTCCTGTCACTGCAACCATCTTCTCTGCATCCCTCTACTAATCTCACCTGTCTTTCCACTTCTCATTCTCCCTTGTGGCCATCACTTGGTCCCTGGAGACAGGTGACGGCTGTTTCTGGGCAGAGTTACAGCCCTAATGTTTAGTCACTGTATATATTAATATATTATTAATAATAAATTAATCTTTATAACAGCAGCTTTATGACAGGGGAAAACCTCACTTGAGTAAATTGCCCTGTGGTGTCAGTATTAGGGCAGATGACTTCAAGCCACACAGGTTTAACAGAGATCCCAGATGCTGGCCAAAGGCTACCACAAGCTGGGAAAGAGAACTGCTGGGAGGTGTAATACAGCTGCCTTTGCCATCTCAGGAAGAGGAAGATGCCCAGCTGAACTTGCCAGTGCTGCCAGTGACTGCTGACACCATGGTAGCTCACAGTGCTTGGTGGCCAGGGCATGCAGAGAGAGTGGGCAGGGATCCTCGCTGCAGTGGCAGTGCCAATAGGCCAAGGGAACAAGGAGGTGGTGAGTAAACCCTTTCACAGGGCCAGGAGTTCTCATGTTCCTCATTCCTGGCACTTGACACTCACTGGCATGAGAGAGCATGAGACAAAGGGCCAACAGGCTCCAATGCGCCTGAGAAATTGGAGATGGGAACAACTGGCAAAACCCCACTGTGGCATGAGCCATTCCCTGGAAGGTCTGCAGGGCCCTGCAGCTCAAGGCTAGGAGTAGAGATGCTCAATCCCTCAGCATCTGTGCCAGAGGCGACCTACTCTGGCTGCCCAGCTGAATCCCCCTTTGTTCCCAAGCCCTCGCCCTTTGCCTCACCCAGCTGAGAACCGAAGAATTAATGAAGAGAGAAGCATGCCCCCTCCCCGCAGGGGACCCAGTGAGGCATTTCTACCTGCAATTAGAGCCAGATGGCTCAGGAAAGGATTCCCCTTCCTTTCATCCTGATCACTGGAGCACTTCAAAGGCAACTGGAGCCTGGCCAGGGTCTCATGAGCACACACAGCCCATCCCCAGCCCTGTACCCACACATCAAAGCCTGCGACCCCCATCCCCATGGGAGGGAAGAGAGCATTAGGGACACTGTAGGTTCTTTGGCTGCTGCCCAGAGTGGGCTGGATGCAGGGAAGGGCTGTGAAAGACTTCACCAGATGGTGAAGGGAGGAGGGAGCCTCAACTCTCCAGCGAGGCAAGGGGAGTTAGTGCTCATCCCTCTCCCTGGCCAGGAATATTCCTGTGGCACTGCTGGCAGCAAACATGAACGCAGGCAGATCCCTTTGCCGTCACCTTCCCCTTGAGCTCTTTCTGCCCCCATGCAAACCCATGATTTCTGAGAAGGATGCCTGCCCTGTCTTCTTGTGCCACTGTCACTTGTCAGGTTTTGTCTTATAGAATCACAGAATTATTAAGTTCAGAATTATTAAGTTCAGAAGAGACCTCCAAGATCATCGACCCAACCCCACCCTGTCCACTAAACTCTGTCCCCAAGTGCCACATCTACTCATTTTTTTAACCCCTCCAAGGACAGCAAATCTACCACACTTGAGCAGACTGCTCCAACCTCTGACCACTCTGTCAGGAAAGACATTTTTCCTGATGTCCAACTTAACCCTTCCCAGCACAACTTGAGGCCATTTCCTCTTGTCCTACTGATAGTGATCTGGCAGAAGAGATTGACCTCCACCTCTCTATACCTTCCTCTCAGGTAGTTGTAAAGAGCAATAAGGTCTGCCCTCAGCCTCCTCTTCTCCAGGCTAAACCATAGTCTCCTGAGTTGTTCCTCATCAGACCTGTCCTGCCAACCCTTCATGAGCTTTGTTGCTCTTCTTTGGACCCACTCCAGTGATATACCCTTATGCCCAGGGACTCCCTGGCAGGGATAAAGGAGAAGCTCACAGCAGCAGAAAAACAGCAAGGTGGGACCAAGCAGGCAAAGCTGTTTGTCCCTGGTGCTGGCTGCAGAACACTGTACCCTGTGCAGAGTTTGGTGCCAGCTGTGTGTGCACAGTGCAACCCCTACACAAGGGGCCTGCAAGGCCAGTGCTTCTGCCTAATAGATAATGAGCTTAGGAGGCCTGGGTTAGCCCATTCCACAGACAACCCAAATTTAATAGGCACAGAAAGCAAGGTCTCCCCTAGCAATATGGTCTAAGCTCAGCCAAGGACATGACAGCAAGCGAGCCAGGAGGGTACTCAAATTCTCCAAACTTACGCTCAGTGCTTAATTCAGATTTTACACCCAAAGGAGCTTAAGAAATACAGAGTCCTGTTGCCACAGAGAAAACATAAAGCTGCCCCATAGGGACTGGTTGCCAGAGTGTGGAAGGGTGAACAGAGCCCTTGTGGCTCCCAAATTCTCTGGAGACACAAAGATTCCTGGATGGACAAGCGTCTTTCAGCAACAATCACTTCACTGTGCTACCCAATTCTTTCCTGCTGTCAATGTCTGCACCACTCTGTGGCTTCACTGTTCATGAAAAAAATGTCCCTTCTACACAGGGTGCTGCTCAGTGCCCTGCCCCGGCTGATCAAAACATGGATTTGAGAGAGGTCCTACAAGGCCCAGTGCTCCCTCTGAGTCAGATCATCCATGGCACTATGATCCTGATGGGCAGATGTCTTCTCCATATCAACAAGGGGCTTTTGCCAGCACAAAACCAGCTGCCCTCAAGGGTCACACTCCTGACATGTGACACCCACCTTCTCCTCTGCTTTGTCTATGTCTCTAGATAAAGCCATTGAGCATGGAGCTAAGCCATCACAGTGCACCAGCGAAGGGAAGAGAAGAAATGGCCTGCTCAGAGTGAAAACTCCCTTGTGCAAAAGAAAGGCTGAAAACCATCACAAAGCTGATCGTCAAGAGCTTCTCTCTCCTCTTGCTGCCAGGGGAGGACACTAAGCACCATAGTGCAGAATCAGACTGTGCAGAGCTGGGAAGCCATCAATACGTCACAGCTGAGGTCTGTTCACCTCTTGCTACAAGCCAGCACAAGCAGAGGAAAAAGCCAATGGGAAAATTGCTGCAGCTTCTCTTGCATGCACTTGGGATATCTGCCTGGATGGGAATAAGGGTTTCCAGGGCAGGAACCCAAGACAAACTCTCTGGTAGCACTTGGGAAAGAGCACACACTTTAAGAAGATGATGTTTAGACTGAAAGCTATAAAGCAGAATGACACCCACCTCTCTAGCAGCATGTAGCACGTCTTCCCACATAGCCTAGGCTCTCCCATGTGTAGGACTGACCACCTAAACACCCTGTGGCACAAGCTCAGCAAGCACAATAGTAAGTGGAAGGAATTTGTTAGCAATTCATCATGATGTCAGGGTGGACAGAAAAGGTGTGGGAAAAGGGAAAAGGCCATACATTATTTATCTACAGGGTAAAGGCTGCTATTTTCCCAGTCCTAGTCCATACTCCTCTATTATAATTGCTCAGAAATCTGAAGATGGAGAAGAGAGCAGCGGCAAAACCATCACATGTGATGGAAGGACTTCCAGCAAAAGGCTTCTATAGTTCCACTAGAAGACAAAGTAATGACGTGATTTCCCATTCTTGAAGGCAATAACCCTTTAGGTAGCACAGACTCCCTATTCCATGACCAAAACACGTAATAGAGACCGATGTGTCCAAGTCAAAGCCAAATGAATTTGATTGAGGAATAAGGATTGTGATTTTAACGCTGTGGGTGATTAAGTGAAGGAACAAACTAGCAATGGTATGGGCGAGATCTCCTGTGGAGATAGACCCATGTCACGAGGCACAATAAATACACACTACCACTGCGATACTAGTCAACGAGTTCAAATCTCTAATGATTTCTTCCGATCTTAGTATCTCTGATTTTTGCTAAAAACCTCTCTAAGCCTCTGCACTAAACTTCAGTTAAAAGAGCAAGCAGCTGTGAGTGCCACGGCTCTTACATGAGTCATGACATCATCCCCTGCAGCACTGCATCGAGGGGGTAGACCGAAGCAAAGTACATTTGAGGTAACTCCCAAGGGAGCAAGCAAAGCACTGCTGGAGCCCATCAACCCATGCTGCAACAGCATGGAACAAGCAAGGTCTGGGGATCTGGCTTGCAGAAAGGCTCAGGCCAGTTTTCAGTGGTGAGAGTGAGAGAAAGGGAGTGTTTTATCCCAGTCATAACAAATAACACTGTTAAGACTCTTTAAAGTAAAAGAAGGTTGAACAGCAGAGCAATCAGCAGGAACAGACGCAGTGTGCCAGATCCCTCCCTCCCATATTGCTGGCCATGCTCTCTGATAGCCCCACCACAGCCACTGGTCAAAGAAAGGTGCTTTTGAGCTCAACCATCTGAGACTGCCTCATCCTCCCAAGGGCTGTAGTTTGATCCTCCTGACTCATAACCCATTCACCCACACAGCATTTCAGCCAGGTGGAAAATACACTGGGAACACATCAGGCAGGTGACCTCTGCCATCCATCAGCTCATTACATGCTGAATGGATTTCCCAGACCTGTGATAAAGCACCGCATTCCTCTTGAGGTCTCAAAAGCTGGGTGGGTACCTACGAGAAAGCAGGGAAGGCAAAGTTGCCACCCAGTCCCTGTTGCTTACTCTCTGTCAGACCTCCTATGACACAATCCCAACAACCAGACACAACATCTCTGAATTTACAGCTGGTTTAGTAGGAGCCACCACTCAGGGCATTAACAGATGAGCTCTGGAATATCTGTCAGAGGTCATTTAAAGCTGTGGACACCTCCAGCTACCTCTGCCCTGGGTTACACTCCTGCCTGCAATGGGGTTGTGGCAAAGTAAAGAGCAAGACCATGGTCTCCCAACTGCTCTACTCGCTGTTCCACCTCAGGATCAGCTTGCACTTGAGTGCTGGTTTTGTGGGGTTTTGTTTAAACTGAAGACACAAGCACCTCCCTCGAGGTGCTGAGAGTATCCCATAATTGCTTATGGAACAGTGGACGCACTTGGTTATCATGCTTGCATGGGCAGCTTCTGTTTGTGACAGACCAGCAGAAGCCAATGCCAGCCAAACTGTGGGCTGCACAAACAATTATCAAGGCCTCATGAATATAATTTTAAGACTTATCAAAATACTTTAATCTCTTTTCTAACTAGCTTCATTCCACCCTGTCTTGAATCACGTGCTGGAGGAGGCAGCACCAAAGGCTTTCTCATGTCTCACATTTGTTTTGATGTCTCACAACTACAACAACTGTAATCTCAAAACCCTCTCCAAGGTCAATGACTAAGTTGCCCTTGGGGCAGAGCCAGTCCTGGAGCAGAAGACACTACAGCATGGAGAGGCAGCAGACAGAACTGCAGGAGGCAAGGACATGTCATAGTTGATTTTGTGTAAGGCCAAGCCTGGAGTGGTTGGCCAAGCTGCTGTCGATGTTCGTCCCCATATGTCCCTGTAGGCAGAGCCTGGCCTCTCACACCACAGTGGCTTGACTGTGGACATGCTGATAACTAACTTGCCTCTGGCACCCTCAGCCAGCTACCCAGGTTACTTGTGACATGAGGATGATAAGCAAGTGCCTGGTGGCTTTTCACCTCTCACCACGCCAGCTGTTGACCTCCTCAGCATCACATACAGGTCCTTCACACTAAGTAGCTTCTCCTTCTTCAACACTGAGACAAATGCTGTAAAATAAATGCATTTTGCAGACAAAACTACTTGTCCTGAGTAGCCTGTGACAAGGCCAGTCTCCCATGTTGTATTTGGAGAAGACTCTCAAGAAGGTCCATCACAGCTGTTTCTCCTCTCCACCTGCCCCACAGGAGGGTCTGCACTGCCAACCACAAGGATGAGCCCCATAGGCCTTGCAGTGGAGAAGCTGGGGCATGAGGTTAGCATCACTGACATGTGCCAGGGACTGTCCTCGCAGCAGAGACTGCCCAAGTACACAGATGAAAGAGTAACAAAGTGCAATATTGCTGTTAAATGGCCTGAAGGATGGAGGACAGAGCTGATGAGGAGCAGCTGAGGGAACTGGGGTTGTTTAGTCTGGAGAAAAAGAGGCTGAGGGGAGACCTTATTGCTCCCTACAACTTCCTGAAAGGAGGTGCGAGAGGTGGGGGTTAGTGTCTTCTCTCAAGCTACTGGTGATAGGATACAAGGAAATGTCCTCAAGTTGTGCCAGGAGAGGGTTAGACTGGACATCAGGAGAAATGTCTTCCCTGACAGAGTGGTCAGGGGTTGGAACAGACTGCCCAGGGAAGGAGTGTAGTCACCATTCCTTCAGAGGTCCAAAAAACAAGTAGATGTGGCACTTGGGGACAGGGTTTAGTCGCCATGGTGGGGCTGAGTTGACAGTAGACTTGATCTTGAATGTCTCTTCAAACATTAACGATTCCATGATTTACATCCAAGAGTCAACCCCTGACAGGCGGTGCCTGGTGTAAGGAGCCCAGATGGTAGCAAAGTACCTCACCCAAGGAGGAAGGTCCCTGTGCTCTAGCAGCCTGCTGGGAGCTGCTCAATTAGATCAGAACAGGGACTCCACCTGTGAGGGTCACAGATACATCCACACTCTTGTTGCTCTCTGGCACAAGCTCCTAAGGCACATTGTCCTCCACCACAGCTGAGCTGTAATATGCCTAAGGTCTTAATGCACTGGACTGAACTGCCATTGACTTGTTCCAGCTCTAAACTCCTTGTGCTTCAGTGACCATTATCTGGTACTGGCTACTGATCCACATCTGTTAACCCCCACACTATAACCCTTCAGCTATTCCAGCTGCTGGTTCCTCCTCTGCTGTAGCCCAGGCACAACTACAGAAGCAAAAAAAGCCCAACACTAGCAAGGCAAGTGGAGAAACTGAAGGGACCAGACCAGTGCCAGCCTCCCCCAATTCCCTCAGCCTGCTGGAAAACACGGGGTAGCCGGAGTGCAGGGGCATCTCAAGGTAGTGAGATGGAGCTTCTCTCCTATTAGAGGGTAGGAGTCCCTTCACTCAGAGAGGTTGCAGAAATGGAACTGCATGGAAGCAAGAACACGTGAGCTTACTTTTACTGCTGACCAGGTAAAAGGATCAAACAGCCTGATGAAGGATGAAGGTTCCCTGAAAAAATGGTCTAAAAAAATAATTTAACAAATTTAAAAAATTCCTTTCTGTTTCGCATGCCCCTGTGTGAAACAGAACTGTTTCCACACTGAAATGTAGCCACAATCCCCTCCCTGCTTCTTGCCATGGTGTTTTGCACAAACACTGAGCCTGTGTAAGACACTTATTTTGGAGGAGCTGGACCACCTTGCTGTTGTGTCTGCCACCCACTCAGCCTGTCCTCAGGCTCCTCCTATCTGGGAGGTATCTGGGCCTCTTGTTTTGGGGAGTGTAAGAATATTCATTGATAGTATGAAAACAAGAAGATTCCTGATTTGCACTCCCTACCCCTGGCAAGAGGAGAACAGTAATGAATCCCCAGCATGCTCCACCAGTCACTGGGCTTTGAGTGATCACGGCTGGAGATAGGATGAATCCTTGGACCTAACAGTCTTGAAGGAGGTCTGCAAGAGCAGGGCACTTTTGGGAACTGGCAGAGGGGTGGACAATGCCCTGTGGAGCGATTTACGCCTAATCTCTTCCCCTTACAAGTGCCTTTTACAGGAACCCCTTTTGCTTGTGACAATGGGGACCCAGCAGACCTGTTTGTGCAGTGAAAAGGGAAGAACCCCCCTTGTTGGGCAGCTTCCCTGCAGCTGGCTCTCCTTTGTTTCTGCTCCTGCCTCAGCCCCAGGGTGGGAGGGTTTTCATCTGTGTTGACTAAGACAATTTGGCACTTCACCAAAAGGAAATAGGGTACAAAGGGCAAAGAACCTCCCTGTGCACAGACCCCCTCTTTCAGGGCGGAAGGATGCTTCAGTGCACGTTTTGTACCCACAAACCCGACCTCCCCCAAGGACAAAGCCAGGGACAAGAACACTTAATTGCTGAAGAAATGAAAAGGTAAAAAGCACATCCGCAGGCAAAATGACTCTGCTACTGACACAGTCTGCAGTGGCCACAGGAACCTGGCTGTGAGTGATCAAGACAGCACCAACCCCGCCACCCACTGGCACCCAGGATGGGGTGGCATTGAAGCAAGGTGGTCCACACAGAGCAGGTCAGGCATAGTTGACAACACAAGCTGGAGATTTGCAGCAGAGTGAGAAGGTTCTGGGAAAAGCAATGTTCTCTTCTTGGCCAGACAGCCCTGAGGGAGTCAAGATCGACCTAGAGCAGGAGGGAGGCACCCAGAAGGCTCCTGCAGACCTTGGTATCTGTCTAAGTAGAAGTCACCCCTGGACTCCTGCTAGCTCATCATCACACTGGTGTCCCAGGGAGCGTGTCCAGACTACATCGAGGCTCCCAAATGACAGAGCTACCCCATCTCATGGCTTCCTGACACACTTCACTCAAGCCCTGCTGATATTTCAAGGTTTTCTGATTTAGGACAGCCCTGGCACAGGTGTTCCTTTACTCTCCAGCTGCCAGCACCTCCATCCAGGCATCACATCACTGCTACACATTCAACTCTCAAACACAACATTGTACTTGGGCTCCCTACGCACAGGATGGGTGAGTTTAAATCAAGAGTGTTACTGATGGTTTTTAACCAGCAAGCAAAACTTCCTGGTGCAGACCTTCAATCTGAAGTGTAGTTTCCCCGTGCTGCACTGCTGTCTGGTACAACCACGCAGTTATGTGTTGTCATTACACATTTCCTTATTTCTCAGGGGCCAGTCACTCCAGGAGCTCTGCAAACCTACTGGTTTGCAGACAGTGACAGTCCTTACACTACGTTTGGTATTTCTTTTGCGCCTTCTGTTCTCTTCTCACTTTGCTTACAGCCTCACACCAGGGGAATGCTGACAGCAACCTCCAGCCAGTAATCCCACCCTGACCCTGGTCCAGCCCTGTTAGAACAGACCCAGGGCCTTGTAGGGCTCACTGCCACTCTCTTAGCTCACTTCTCCTATGAAGGAGCATCCATAAAGCCCTCTGGGGGTGGGCTGAGTGACTAGGACCCTCCATACAACACTACTGGCTTGCTCTGTTGTACCCTGCCACTACCGAGACCTTCAGTCCCCACACCTCCACCTACCTGTCACTGTTGGTAGTATAGTTTCTGTAGACAGTGACACTCGGATCTAACAGCTTCTCAAGTTCACACTTGTGTGTTAGAATATGAACTATTTAATAATTACTAGAAAAGCACCAGAGATGACTGCTAACAGTCAGAAAGAATCCAAACATCTACCAATGCTCAAAGTCAGTATTCTGAAATCCAATGAGTTTATCAAAGCATCTTTTGTATGTCAGCCCCTGACTCCATAAGCAAATAAACCATGAAGCAATGTGATGAGCTGGCCCTTGGCTCCATAAGGGACACCAGTTTTCAAAGCATTCAATTACCCCCATTTTAAAGAGCTGCTGGTGTGAGTCAGTGGTTGGACTTGCCACATTTGTGCTCACATCAGAATGTGATGTGTTCAGTCTGCAGATGCCCTTCCACACACCCTGCTGACCACTCTCCTGCTAATTCAGAGCCCAACTGACTTCCCAAACATCACCAAAAACCTTCTGAATAAACATGTCTCAGAATACAGAATCACAGACTCTACTGGGTTGGGAGAGACTTCCAAAGGTCCAACTCCCCCTACAACAAGCAGGGCCATCTCTAAGTAGATTGCCTAGAGCACCATCCAGCCTGACCTTGAGTGGCTCCAGGGATGGGGCCTTCACCATCTCTCTGGCAGCCTGTTCCAGGCATCCACCCCCCCCAGATTCAAAAATGTTATCCTCATGTCTAGTCTCAATCTCCCCTTTTCCAGCTTCAAACCATGACCCTTTGTCCTGTTGTTTCCTGTCCCTGTGAATAGTCATCTCTGGCTTTCTTATACACCCCTTTCAGGTTTGGCAGCTTTCTGAAAGGTTTCCATGGAGTCTTCTTCTCTTCAGGCTGAACAATCTCAACTCGCTCAGCCTGTCCTTGTAAGAGAGGGGCTCCATCCTTCTGGTTATGTTTGAGGCCTTCTCTGGACTCACTCCAACAGCTCACACCCTTCTTGTGTTGGGGTCTCCAGAACTGGATGCAGGACTCCAGGTGAGGTTTCACCAGGGCAGAGCAGAGGGGCAGAATCCCTTCTCTTGATCTGCTAGCCATACTTCTTTTGATGTAGCCCAGGATGCACTACTCCAGTCTTCCAAGCAGATCAACACACCCACTTGGTGTTACCTGCAAACTTTCTGAGGGTGCACTCAGTCTTGTCATACCAATCACTGACAAAGGTGCTAAAGAGAACAGTCCCCAATACTGAGTCCTGGGGAACACCACTGGTGACTGGATATCAGCCAGATTTAACTCCATTCACCATGGTTCTCTGTGCCTGGTCATCAAAGCCAGGAACAGCCAGTTTCTCCAGGAGGATGGCTGTGGGAAGTGGTGTCAAAGGCTTTGCTGAAATCCAGACAGATAACATTCCCAGCCTTTCCCCTGCATGCTAGGCAGGTCACCCTGTCACAGAAGGATGCCAAATATGTCAAACAGGATCTGCCTTCCATAAACCCTGCTGACTAGGTCGATCACCTGGTCATCCTGGGTGGGCTGCATGACTGCACTCTAGATGATCTGCTCCATAAGATCCCCTGGCACCGAGGACAGACTGACAGATCTGTAGTTCACAAGTCATCTTTCCAGTCCTGCTTGTAGACAGGTGTCACATTTGCTAATCTACAGTTAACTGGGACCTCCCCAGTGTTGGAAGCAGGAAAAAAACCTAACCACTGCTGATAAACATGCAGGGTCTAGAGCAAAGTCAGAAGGGCCAGAGGCCCAGTAGTCACAGTTGTATTGACACTATACAGATGGGACACATGTAGCCCTAGCGCAGCAGTTAACTCTTCCTGAGAAAAAGACAATAGTCCATGGTGGAAGCTAATTGCCCATCAAGGAATGCAACTGCTAAACAAAAACATCAAATCATAAATATCAGTACTTTTTGGACTGATTTTGTGGACAAGAATCTGACACCAAATCATAAGGAAAACTGATGGGTTTTCCTCCTCACCCACCCCAGAAAGGGAGGTCTTTTGGTAGGAATTTGTGATCTACTGACCCCTCTCCTTACTTCTCCAAGAATTGTAACTGCCACCATCTCATCTGACCAAGGCAATCTCCAAGCCTCACATCCATCTACAAGTTCTTCTCTGTTCACAAGCAGCAGGTCTAGCAGGGAGCTTTCCCTTACTGGCTCCCTCACCAGCTGTGTGAGGAAGGTCTCTTCCACACACTTCACGAATCTCTTGGACTGTTTCTTCTCTGCTGTGTTGTATTTCCAGCAGACATCTGGCAAATTGAAATCCCTCCCATGAACAAGTCATTGTGACATTTCTCATAGAAGCTGCTTATGAAACATTTAATCTACTTCGTGCTGACTGGGTGGTCTATACCAGGCTCCCACTATACCATCTGCCTGGTTGGCCTTCCCCAATTCTTAACCACAGACTCTCAATTCTATCATCACCATCATTAAGTTCCATAATTAAATGGAAGGTAAATTCCTATTACTTGGCACCTTCTCTGCCAGTCTGACGCTTGAGATCAAAGCAGCTGCTTCCCATACCACTGGGTTTCACCAGCAAGGGCTGCTCTTCCTCTGCCCTGCTCAACCTTTTCCTGTTGCCACTTTGCTTACTTCTTTACCCCATTCTAGCAGTAGCTTTCTTTCTTCAAGGGTACTTTTTAGACACAGCTCTGCTGCCTGAACTCCTTTTTCTCCTGAGATTGGTTCCAGGGATGGAAACAGCTTGTTTTAACTGCTTGGTTGTCTGCCTTCCTACTCAAACCCTTCTGCCTGCTCTCCTGGTAGTTTGGGTTTTCAAACCCCTGTCAGGCTTAACAATTCCCACCCATTGGTTTTCAGTCGGTCCAGTTCCTCACTGCTTAAGTTTCCACTCCCATGACCTGCCCTCAGCCCGGGGGACGCTGGAGGTGCCCGGGTGCCAGGATAAGAACGGAGCCCGACCGCTCTGGAATCTGCCCCAGGGTTGTCCCAGTGGGAAGGAGAGTGGGTGGCTGAAACGTGTCACCTTTTCTTTTTGTAGCAGCGGAATTCTGGAGCTCCTGACCCACCAATCTCACTGATACCGCTGCGGGACGGGCTGCTACCGAACTCCTCGCTCCTACGAGGACACTTGCTACCGGAGGCAGCGGATCTCGCCACGCACTGGGTCACAGCAGTCGGCCCCATTCCAAAACAACTAAACCAGCCCCTTCCCTGCAGCCTCCGTGCAATGCAAAGCCCCGAGGTTACCCGAAAATCCCGGATCCTGGGATAGAGCTCTGCCCCTCAGCGAGTGAGAAAAAAACCCAGAGGAGGGGAGGCACGAAACCCTTCCAGCTCCTCCCGCTTCCCCAGCCAGGGCTCGGGACGGCCTGGCCGCGGGGACACGTGTTGGACGCTGCTGCCATCGGAGATGGGCAACCTCCTCCGCGGAACCCCGAGAGCAGTCGGGCTGCGTCGCTGCCCCACGAGGAGCGCGGATCGGGACTCAGCGCAGCGCCCCCCGGCTCCCCATCCTGCCCTCGAGCCCGCGTTACCTCCGCCAGCCTGGAGCTCCTCTCCTTCGGGCTGTGGCTGCGCTGTTTCCTCATGGGCAGCCCTCTCACCGCGGCCAGGAAGGTTGTCAGGAACACGAAGCCGAGGATGAGCACGACCTTCCCTCGGATCAGAGGCATTGCTCCCTCCTCCCGTCCCAGCTCGCACGCCCAGCGCAGGCGGCCCGGCAGCAGGGGCTGCCCGCAGTGAGGCAGATCCTGTCCTTCTTCGAGAAACTCAGAGGAGCAGGGAAAAAATCAGAAAAGAATAAAATAGAAAACACCGCGGAGTTGCAGCGCGGTACCCCGCGACGGCGGGGGCTGCTCCTCTCTTCCAGTCTCTGCTGTGGCCGCCGAACACGTTCCGTAGCGGGGGGCTGCCCAGTTTCCCCGGACGGTGCCACTGATGAGGGAGGGTGAGTCTGAGGAGCCTCACGAGT
>VZRI01010956.1:1199-13520 GCA_013397515.1 Upupa epops | reverse complement strand
TGGCTGGGTAGAGGCGCAGCTCGGCTTGGCGGCGCCGGCCTTACGACAAGCCCCGCGGCATCAAGCGCTCCCCGCCCGCCCTTCTTCCTTCCTGCGCAGCCGGTGAGGCGGAATGGCCGCCGGCTCCGGAGACTCTGGGCCGACGTGGATGGAGGAGCCCGGGCTGGAAGGCGGGGAGCGTCCCGCGTCCCGCGGCAGAGCCGCTCCTGTGCACGGGCTGGGTCCCGCTGGCAAAGGGCCGCCTCCTCCCCGCTGCGAGCCAGGCCCCGGGAGCGCTGCCCGAAGGGGCAGAATCGGGGCAGTGACTGTTCCCGTCATTGCAAGTCTCTTCAATTTGATCTGCCCTCCCCTGTGCTGGCAGCACCTTTTCCAGTCCCCAAACCCTCTCAGAACTGCCGTGAGGCTGCTGATGCGGGATCTAGAATGTCTTGTCTTCCAGCACCTCCACTGGCATCTATCAACCCGTGAAGGAATTGACTAGAAATTATTATCAAGGAATTATTAGGGAAAGACACTGAGAGGAGATTCCGCAGCCCATGGAGAAGTGCTGGCACCAGCACAGCCCTCAGAGAGGGACACGAAAAAACAGTCTGGCATTTCTACAGCAGCCTTAGCTCATCCCAGCAAGTTAACAGTCTATTTGCGCACCCACAGCTAAAAAAAAGGGACTGCACGTCCTTTTCAGGTACCAATACCTGGTTTATGCAAACTTAGGGCTGAGATTAATGAAAAGGACTGTTTACAATGAGGCAGAGACTGCAAGACAGACGTGAGGTCAAGAATCCCACACAAGATGGGATAGAGAAGCATTAGCCACCTTTTCCAAGGCTATCACAAAGCTCCCGGCGCAATCACAGGAGTGATGCAGGGGAGGAGCCTTCACAGGGTTGTCTCTCCACATTGAAGCAGCTTCCCTTGACTGTGCATCAGGACTCTTGCTGTATGTTGGAACCGAGACTGGTATGAAACCTGACGTGCAAGGCTTCTGGCTCAGGAGTCCAAAGCTAGAGAGGGACACTCATCTATGGGAGCTTTCAAACAGGTTATGGTTTTACACAGCAATTTCAGGATCAAAATAATGCAGTGGGGATTCTTTGGGTTGGTTTGGGGTTTTTTTGGAGTGGTGGGGTATGGTAGAGGGATTGGGAAGGAAGGGGGGAAAAGGATTCTACCCCTGTAGCAAGGGCAAAGCCTCATCAGCATTAAGAAAAAACCCCAAAGAATCATATTATAATGTTTTTACAGTCTTTATTACGGAGAACATAGAATATATTTGAATGGGAGTTTTGTTTCCAAGCAGTTTTTTTCCTCATTTTGTTTCTTAAACATGCAATGTTACCTTTTTAAACCAATGTACCTTCTATTAATCTTTTATCTACTTGCATGGGATCCAACTTCATGTTATTTCTGAGTGTAAAAAAAATTAGACATCTGGCATAAAATATTTTAGGGGGAGTCCATTTAAAAAATTTATCTAAATGTTTTACCTACAAAAAATCCAGTATATCTGTACAGTATAGCAACACAGAGGCGTAAGAATACAGTGCAATCAAAGATGAAGTGCTGTGACCTGGTTATTCTGCCCAGGACCTGTGGAAATGTGGGCCACCACTGGCTTTGGGATCGGTCACCTAAAGCCTCAGGCTCCAACATTCCTCTGATGTCTCTCAAACTAGTCTGAAGTTAATAGTATCGGAGAGCTAGAGATGCATTAGGGTGACAGATTGTTAGGGCTAACGGAAATACTATCTGAACAGGATGAAATTTGGCAAAAAAACCATTTCACAGCAGTGCACATTTCACTGTGCCATGGGTCATTCTGCAATGGCACCAACCCGTGGCATCTTCAAGTTCACTTACTGTTGAGGAAATTAATTTGCTGGCTGCCACTCCTGCAGAGTTCCCTGACCCTTTCAGTAATTTTTCTTTCAGTGGAGCAGAAACAAGTTATTGCTGGCTTCTACAGAGGAACATAGGTGCCCTGCATGAATGTCAGTGCCTTCACATCTCTTTTGTGTCGTAAGCAGTTGCTAGTCAGGGTCAAACACAAACTCAGCTGAACCTCTTCCTTTCAAGAAAGCAGCAGCACATACTGCTGACCTAAGATCAAAGTGTGCTCTTGTAAGGGTTAAAACACACTGCATTCTTTAAGGTCAGTATTAATTTAAATTCTTCATACCAACAGTCACAGTTTAAGGCCTTCATTCACCACACCCCAAGTCACCTCCTTCACCCAGCCCCTTTTGGGGATGTAAATACAACAGCCCCAACTCTGCACCAAATGCCTCTCTTTGTAGTTAAAGTACAGTAATTCACACAAACACTTCTCTGTGGTTCTCTAGCTTTGCTCCCAAACCCTCGAACAGCTGCAAAGCTGGGTATGTTTATAGGAGCACAAGCATCACAATGGCATCTGTGGTAGTGGGTTTTGGTTGGGTTCTTTTTTTGTTTTGGCTTTTTTTGTCTTTTAAAACCACGTTCAAGTTACACAGGACTAATGGCTGTGGTTTCCCCAAACAGTGGTCCAATAGCATTTGGGTGCCATGCCCAGCTCCAGTGTCAGCGATGCACCTGCTGAGGTCTTCTCAGACAGCTCAGTGCCTCATTAGGCTGAAAACAGAACAGAGCAGATCGCAGGTACCTCAGATGTCTGTGCAGAAGGTGCCACTCACACAGATGCCAGCATGCTTGACACTCTCACAGGCTAAGGATAAACTGTAAAAATGGAATCTTTAAATGGTACAAACTGCATACAGCCTGACTGAGCACTGTACATTGCAATGAACAGCTACAGGCTTCCTTCTCTGTGATGCAATGAGAGTCCACGAAAGGAGTGCTCAGATTCAGAGCTACCACTTGTTCTCCTGGATGAAATGGAGAGCTCATTCCTCCAACCTCTCCTAAGCTTTGCCTTATGCTTTCTGGAGATAAATTACAACTTGCACAGAAGGTGAGTATTTACTTGGTGTGGAAGAGTTTTAGAAGTGTCTCTTTGGGCTTTGAAAGCTGCATTAATGCTTGTTCAAGTACACATGAAAGATCTCCATAAAGCTGAGAACAACTGATGACTGCCTGCCTCTTCTCCATCTCCTGCATCCTTCATCCACACAGCACTGGGCTGTGTGCAAGTGCATTTCCCTCTCCTGCTCTGTGTGCAAGTGCAGCTCTGACAGTGGGCACTAGCTCTGCACCCTTAAGAGGAAACAGTGAGAGGAGGATCGCTGATGTGATCCCTTCACTGAACAACTTCACAGCAAGGTGTTCAGTCAACTCATTAGCAAGCCTGCCTAAATCAGCAGCATGCTGTACCAGTAACCAAGAACCAGAACAGCTCTTTAAGGCTTCTACTTAGAGGGAAACTGAACAGAGTTCAATGTAGCACATGCAGATGCAGTACACAAGCTTGTGTCTTGTGTGAAAAAACAAAACAGTGCTCAATATTTTGACACCCCTTCACCCTTCTCTCCCAAAGAACTAAAGAAAAAGGCCATATCTCTGACTCTTTGCTGTTGCTTGGTAATAGGATCTTCTTCATAAAAGAAATATGGTCATGAGCCTTGAAAACTATAATGGTTCTAAACTCTTCACTCTGCTCAGCAGAGGCAAAAAGCTTGCTTGCTAAGTTCTTCAGAGAGGTCCTGGTACAGTAAATGCTGTACAATTCTGAGTGAGTTTAGCCAATGGACAGTACAGGGCAAACCCCTTCATTCAAAAGCAGCCTTCATTTTCTTTGAAAAGTTGCATATTTTAAGAAATACCAGGAGTAATTTTCAATTAGGTTGTCTCAGAAAATTTGGCAGGGGCTGAAGTCTGTTTCTTAAGGAGCTTTTCTTCGTTTGCGATCTCTCAAGACTGCTTCTTTCACTCACTTCTGCTGCCAGGACAAAAAGGAGTCCCATTTCTGATCAAGACAATTTTAAAAACCAGCAATCCATCCCACAAACCCATGACAGCACACATGCTTTAGGTTTGCCCAGTACAGACCAGAGGACAGCTGTGGAAGCAGAGGTTTTTTAAAAGACATGAAAAGACTTTCCTGGCTTCCATGTGTGGTGCAATACTGACTCCCTAAGTGCAAAATCCTCAGTTTGGAACGTCTTACTTTTTCAGAAGTAGTTTGAACAGGTAGGTACCTGACTTTGGCAAAACAGGGTCCCTTGAATCAAAAGGGAAGGGGAGAGCAGGCAGTTGCTCCCCAAAAAGAGTGTATCAGGGCTGAAATGTAACTGAGTGTTTAAAAAATGCTATTAGCTGTCTCAAGGAGTTCTGAAATGTCTTTGCAACCCAGAATTCAGTGTCACATGAGAGAATGAAATAGCAGGAAGATACTAAATGGCAGAAATTCAGCATGAATACAATTTCCAAAATAAGTGCTACTGGAATCCCAGTGGGGAGCAGTGATTTGCAAGCGCTCACCATCGTAGAAGTGTTACACATGAGGTACTTGAAGCATAAAGATTTATCCAGACTTTTTTCTTTCTAAAGACAAGCTGCTCTAAAACTAAATCTCAAAGGGAAGAATAAGCCTTGAGGCTTGATGAATCACTTCTAACAATAAACGGCAGTTTTCTAATTGGTGACTACACAGCGGATACAAACACACTATCATCTGGGAATGTGAAAGCAGCTCCCTACTGACCCATGCCTGTGCCTTCAAGTTAGTTTTGTCTGATCTTGAACTGTTCCATCATCAAATCAATGAGAGGAGGGCTGGAGTCAGGACTTCCTGCACCAACTTCCTCTTGTTCCCTACTACAATTCAGAAAGAAAAAGCACTAAGTCTTTGAGGTGAAGCTTTTTAAAGTCAGAAAGCAGGTCATCTGCTGGAATGTTGGAACTGGTCCTGGGCAGATCAGGTGAGAAGGTACGCTCATCCAATGGCAGTTTACTCACTCTGAAGCTGAACGAATGAGACTGTTCAATACCTTTCAGTGGTGAACATACGGAGTAGAGACTTTCTGGGACTGTGTCCACACTTTGCTCCAGAAGGTGAACAAATCAGCATTAGTGGATTATAACAGGAACAGTGACCTGAACTTGTTTGGAAACAGTCAATTTTAGTTCTTCTCATCTAAGCAATTTTCTGAAATGCAGTCAGGGTTTAAAGTTCTGCTACAATAAAATGGAACAAGATCTATAAATGCATGAAGAGAGGTGTTCCAGAAAATAAAGCACATTTTGCTTTAATTCACCAGATGTACCTGCAGAACCATTTGATTCTAGTGACCAAAGTGCTCCTTCCCAATCAGTTGTAAAGTGAACATAAAGGAACTTTTAAAAAACCCTATGTGTTTGTTTGCAGCATCACAGCACAAGGCAAATGGCTTTAAACTGTGCTCTGCTTTAGAAAACTCCAGTCACCTGTGAAAAGCATCATGCTAACCCTAATGAAAGAGCTGCCCAACCCAAGTAATATGATGTGAAAACTGTACAGAAAACCTGTGTGCCCATGGTATGAAATACAAAAATAAATGGTACTGTAACTGCCTCCTGTTACAGAATCCTTGGTACCTCTTCAATGATCCATTCTGTTCGCTAAAAGAATTCCAGATGCAGTAAGCAGCAGACCTTCTCTAAGGAGTGCTCAGCTATGGTGTGTCTGTTTCACGCTTTGATCAGAATAAGACTGCAGAACTTGCAGATAAGGATTCTAAGCAGCAGCTGGCTCAGTGAACACTGATTTGACTTCACAGTAACAGAAATGCAAAAGAACAAAGACTGCAAACTAAATGCAATAAGGAGGATGGTCTCTCTCCAGGAACTGCCTACAGACACACAGCTACTAACTGAGACTTTGTTGCCTAGTAGAAATGTATGATACAAGATCCATGCTGTTGATACAGAAAAGATTCTCAGGAGGCCAACCAGGATCATCCTACACTTGAGAAGAAACAGTGAACCAGCATGGCAAAGAGCAGTAGTTACTCTTTCAAGGATCTGTGTATAGAAAGACATTCTCCCAGTAGTGTAGCCTGCTTATTGAGGGGTTCTGGTCTCAACAAGGAGCACAAGTCTTGCTATGGTTTACTAAATCTCAAAAACACCCTTCAAGAGCTTAACAGTGACTTGTTCATGGTTTCATGGTAATCCTAAAGCAAGAGAAATGAAACTGAAAATGAGAAAGCAATACATGAATCCAATCTTGTTCTTCCTTTTCTTCCTTTTTTAAAGGCAGAAAGACAAAAAATTTACTCCATAACTTACCCTATGTTGAGAGAATAATTAGTGTCAAAGCCCAGAAAGAATCTGATATCCATACTGGGAAGTAAAAGAGAGTAGAGTCCAAAAAGTCTTTCTGCCTGTGGCTTACAAAACTATGTAATGTTTGGGAACAACAGTCCTGCCAGTGACAAGTGAACACGTATTTATTTTACAAAGGCTAAATTCAAGTTTTAAACATGAGTAACTGCAAAAGAAAAAAGATTACCAAAACTGTGGTTGACTACACATCTTGTCCAGTATGTTAAAGTTAGCAATTAATGGTTTATCCAGGAACAGATAGGTCAGCTCACTCCTTACTGGGAAGGCCAAGCACCCCAACAGTGACACTGGAAAAGCTGTCATGCCAGCATCACACATGCTCACAACATCTCAGCCAGCATTTGGGAGGCAAATGGTGTGTACAAAGTCTGAGCTCATCAGGCACAGCCAACATGGGTTGCTAGGAACTGATCAAGACAAATAAATAAGAATGCAACAAGAAAAAATAAAGCTGAGCACCTCTAGGGCCAGACCCTGAAGACACAGGAATTGAAGCTTTTTTCTCCTCTCCCTATTTACAAAATGCCATTTAGAGCTGATGTGACCACTTGAGCACTGCGAGAAAATGTCTTTTATGATAAGTAGTCAGAAGTGTGTTGTTCATGAGCCCTGTGGCTTGCATGCCACGGAGTGTCCCACAGGTTCAGTATGCCTCCCACCAAGGTACAAGCACAGTTCAATCTTCTGTTTCTTCATATGTTGTCTCGTCAAAGGGCCGGTCCAAGAGAGGTACCAAACGATGGCGGGAATATTTCAGTTGCAAAAGATCCCCAACTTCATTTATTTCTTTTAAAGCCTGAGAAAGACACCACAGTAGAGCATTAGAAGAGACAGATGCAAGCCAGCTATCAGCACATCCTCTGTTTGCCTTCCTGCACACCACTATGTAATCTATTTTAGTGAGCTGTTACTGTTCTAGAAGTCTGTAGCTTCACAGACACACAGGATTTGGGGTTGACTGTAGCATTCAGAGGCCCTGAGATCAAGTAAGCATCACTGGTCACTCAACCAAAAGTGACACTGCACCTACCTGACTATTCCACTTCCAAGAGAGGATGCTGATATCCAGCAATGCTAACCCAGATTTCAGTCATCCCCCCAAAAGCCATGACTGTTCATGTACCAAAACAAACCTGAGCTGAATGTTCCTCCCTTCCTGAAGATAATCAAGCTGAAGCAGAAAAAAATAATGTATGTGGAAGTCTGACTCCTCTTATCATTCAGTACATAAGGGTGGTATGTTAGCAGATCACCTCTCACCTACTGTGTGTGTTAAAATGCAGGATAGCAAAAAGCAAACTGAAACACTATGCTAACAGGTTGTTTTGCCTCCTTTATTCTATCTGTGTTTGGTTAGTTTGCATTGTCCACATACAAATAAAGATGCAAGCTCTGTATCCTAACATTACTTTTCTCCCTCGAAAGCAAGTGCCACAAAAACGCTGCAGGCAACTGATGGCCCAGAGCACTGCTGGTAAGCTAACAAAACCTTCAAACACAAATGTTACTGAGTTTATCTGAGATCAAACAGGTACTAATGCAAGAGAAGAGGAAAAGAGTTAATCACACATAATGCTGCCATCTTGGATAAGTTTGACAACAGTGGTTGTTCAAAGCCCAACCCTAAACTTCCTTTCTCTATGGAGAAGCCTGTACCTCCTTAGAGAAAGGCACAACATAAACCAGTAGCTGCAGACAAGTACAACAGTGTGTGACACAAATTGCCTTACACTGGTGAATGACAAAGAAAGGCAATCAGAAGGTGATTCCAAAGCGATTTTTGAACCCAAACATTGGTATTGTACACTCTCTTGAATGGTAAATTTATTCAGAGAGGCACCCTGAGCATTCCTTCCAAATGCAATTGATTCCACAATAATGCTCTGACAGTTCTAGGTCAAATACCTGTCTCAGGACCATAGCTGGCAGGTACACGCTTTTCCTTCCTGGATGGCTAGTTCCTTTTTGTTTCTTTAAGCAACAGCCCCTCATGCTTGTTATATCTGGCAGTAAAAACCTCCAAGTTCTAGAACATGGGGGAATGACAAAGCTAGGAGTTGGAACTTGGTAAAACAAAACAAAACAAAAGCATGGGCAAGGTTTGCCTAAGCTTATATAAAGATCCCATATGGAAACAATTTACGGTTGAATTTCTGTTGAAAGAGTCTGTTAACTGTTATCCTTGAATGCAGATTTAGGATTTTATTAATTTAAAACAAAAAGGAACATGTGACCAGTAAAGACTACAAAGGAAATGGCACTGGTGAAGTCTGACTTCAGGAGAGTGTAATATATTTTTCATCACTGAAAAAAGCCACTAGCCCACAGGGATGTGGGTTATGAGGGACTTCACTCTGATCCTGAGCCAAGTATTTTCAGGCAAGGAAGTTCTATTTACATAAAACAGTTAAAAATGTAACTGAGAACTGTTCTGCATCATCTGGATTTATTTAATAAGAACAAGGAATCATTAAATATCAGCATTTACAAGACAAGCTTCTCTTCCCCATGCTCCAAGCCTGGATAAATTTTATTTAGGAAATAAAACGCAAGCTGTAACACAAGCCCTAGTTAGCATCCATGCACACCAGTAGCTGAGCTACTGGTTTCTCCTGTTGCCTCCTTGAAGCAGCTTTCTGTCAGCTCTCTTCAAGCCTATTTATTTCAGTTCATTTCCCTCCTGGATATTGTTGCCACAGTTCAGCAGATGGATCAGGTCTGAAGGCTGCCCTAATGATTAGCTGTCTGAAAACAGTCCTGCTCACTGCATCGCAGGAAAACACAACACAGTCACTAGCACAAGACTCACTCCTTATTAAGTTCACTTGCCAGTGTTCTGGGCTCAGAGCATGCAGCTGGTTTGAACCTTAAGGTGGATCACAACACTGTCTAGGAACAAAGCCTCCACATGCTGAGATAAACCAGGATTTCTCCATTTACTCCAAAATTCATACTTCATTTTGCCCCAGATTAATTTTCTTAAGCAGACAAGCCCTAATACAGTCAACAAGCATTTCCTCTGTTTAGAACATTTAGCACCTACAGAGTTACTCTAGAAGTGAGCCTTTAGAGTTAAATGTAGAAAACTTGAAAGATGTTCTGGAAAGCAGAAAGAATTGTAAGTGTATTAACAGGAGAAGAGCTTTTTTAAGCAGAGTAATAAAAGGTACAGGTCTGTTTTTGGAGAGCAAGTGTAGTACTTATATAAACCTTGCAAAATCAGCTTGGTATGGTAATGACCCCAGCTAGTCATTATGAAAACACCCAGAATCTGACCAACAGCAAGATTTCACGGCTGCTCAGGTAGTGCCAGCACAGCAGGCTGGCACAGTTTCAGCTGTAGCTCAGGCTTCAGCAATATGATTCCAGAGACTGCAATTTTCTTTCTTTTGCTTTTTCCTACCTGCTTCCCATTCATCTCTTCATGGCTGGCACGAGACCCTGTTCCCTCCTTTCTGTCAATACACTCATCTCTGTTACTTTGTTGACAACACACAGCCAGGTCTCTGATACCATCTGATTTATCCTGGGGGTGAGGGGAAAGCAGGGCCTTCTCCAAACATACTAGTTCAGAATTTTTATTTGGAACAGAAAAAGCTGAACTGGGGTAATTCCAGGAAGAGTTAGCAGGACAAGTAGTTGGGAAAGAACTGCTTAAGCAGTCTGCTACTGGAGCATCAGGGCGGAATGTCTCAGCTATTAGAAGGCAGAGATAACTCATAAGCAGCAAGAGCAGCACCACAGATACATGGCAGATGGTTTAAAAGCTATGGTTGTGATCAGCGAAGCAGAGTCTAGTTGGTGGCCTGTAGCTAAGGGGTCAGTACTATTTTTCAGTGGTGCCCAGTGACAGGACAAGGGTGCATAAGTATAAACTGGTACAGAGAAGTTCCAACTGAACATGAGAAAACACTCCTTTGCTTTAAGGTTGGCAGATCCCTGGCACAGGCTGCTCAGAGAGGTTGTGGAGTATCCTCTGGAGACACTGAAAAGCTGCCTGGATACAGTCCTGTGCAACTTGCTGTAGTAGAACCTGCTTTAAGCAGGAGGAATGGAGTAGATGATCTCCTGAGATCCTGTCCACAAAAGATTATTCAGAAGACTAAAAAACTGATGTAGTTGCTACAGCAAAATG
Organism: Upupa epops; assembly: GCA_013397515.1. NCBI lineage: Eukaryota > Metazoa > Chordata > Aves > Bucerotiformes > Upupidae > Upupa > Upupa epops. The sequence continues at coordinate 3,124 of VZRI01010956.1, read as the reverse complement.
TAAAAAGGTTTATTCATTTAGTCCCCTTTCAACTACATGAGTCAGAGACTAAACTACCATCCTTCATTTTTAAGCCAGTATGCCACAATCATGACGCAGGCCTCCCTCCTTGGATGGGAACTTCATTCCTGCTGGAACACACTGAGTGCAGGCACAAGGCAGTGAAGCATTGCATGTAGCACAGACTCATTTAGGTCAGGAACATTTAAGATATACTACTGTGAAGCCTTAAAGAACTGGAATAGTAATCTTTGGAACAAAAATTCTCACTGTTAATCACTTGCTGAGGTTTGCATTTGCCTTTGAGAAGATAACAGATATTTGGACATTCTAAGAATTTAAATTCCTTGTCTTCTGCACCTAGCAGAATATTTTTCCTTCTAAAAGATTCAGTGTGAAGTAGAGCCTATTAGGCATTCTCTTAAAGGAATGAGACTCCCACTAATTTAAAACAGGAAAAGAAAGTTTCTGAGGTTTACTCTAGGCAGCCATTCTGCTGTGTTGGAAAAGAAGGAAAGAGATGGAGTCATTACCATTAATACACGAGGCTTCAAGCATTAGGTTCCATTAGTCTGTGTGCCTAACACTGAACTAGTCCACAAAAAATGGACAACCACATTTGTTTTCAGAAGGCAGAAGCAAAAGGAAGATGAGGCACTTACTGTATCGAGCATCTCTTTGGTATGAGCTGCAGACAAACAGAATCTGGCTCTGGATTCGATGATGGGGGTGGCAGGGAAGCCCACAACCACAACACCAATGTTCCGCTTTAGCATCTCACGCCCAAATGCCCTACCAGAAAGGACAAAGAAGGTTGTCAGAATGGTAGCAGTGGAGGCAAGGCAGCAGCAGCCATGCCTGAAGGTCTTAGTATATTAACACATAGGTCTTTGTGGAAGCAAGCCTGTAAGAACACACTTTGGAGCTTCCAGTGCTTTCTTTCAGAGGCCAAACACTGCTCACAAACAGCTTTTTAAAATTCAGTCCCAAGGTGCTCCTCTTCAAAACGTTTCATTAAGTTCCAACAAAGTGGGAAAATTATTTGGCAGAGACTGCTTGTTTAGCAGGTTTACGTGGATTTGTAACCTAGGCTGAAAAACATTACAGATGGGGAAGAGGGATTTTGGCTTAGAGTGACTTAAATTGTATAAAGAAGGTCCCATGCTGCAATCCCCCAAAGCAGATGCTTCCACAGTTTGAAGATGGTATTTTCCCCAGTTTGAGTTTGATGAAAGTACATTATGGGGTTACTGAATGTACCACTGGTTAGGTGCCTATCATGGGAACCACTAAGATCATCTAAATTGACACCAACTATTTAAAGGAACTAAAATCTTATACAACTGTTACACAGCACCCATGCTAAACAAATTCTGATGTGGATTAAAGTAATTAGCAGCTGTGACTTCTGCAATGAGAGACACAAAGATCTGGTCCCTTTCCATAATGGCAGTGCAATTCTGGGTGTTTATATAGGCCACAGGAAATGGTTAATCCTTTTTGAACTGACTTTATAGAACCACAGAACAATCATGGTTGAAAGCAACCTCCTAGATCAACCATCCCGACACCAACAAAAAACCTGAATGTCTGATAGATTGAAAACCACAAAATAACCCCCTCCATGCTGCCTCTCCAGCAGGTCATGAAACACCATGTCTACACACTTCTTAAATACCTCCAGGGATGGTGACTCAACCACCTCCCTGGCAAAACCATTCCAGTGCCCAACCACTCTTGATGTAAAGAATTTCTTCCTAAGGTCCAGTCTAACTCTCCCCCCCACCCTGCCCTAGCCTCAACTTCAGACCATTGCCCCTGGTTCTGTCATCAGTTACAAAGAAGAGGCCAGCATCCACCTCTCTATAACCTCTCCTCAGGTAGTTGTAGAGGGCAATGATGTCCCCCCTCAGCCTCCTCTTCTC
>VZRI01010952.1:519655-531296 GCA_013397515.1 Upupa epops | reverse complement strand
TGGTGACACCCCCCCAGCTCTGATGCTCCCAGAATTGCTGTGTGGCACTCGCCAGCCCTTTACCAGTCATCCTCAACCTTAATCCCCAGTACTCAACGATCCCAAGGTCTCTTCCTTATCTGTCTGTAACAAGGAGGCGAACATCTACTGCCCTATAGAACGGGCAGCGTAGTTGCCTTCTAAAAACCTCAGTGAAAGGGGTTGTTCAGAAATGAGGAGGCAGCCTCGATAAACCAGCAGGAATAAGCTGGGGTTTATTTTAGACTCTTCTTTCTTTACCCCCCCTCCCCTTCTTTTTCTTTCTTTTATTTCAACCACTAATTACAAAGTGCAGGCTGGAGGCTCCGCGGTGGTGGAGCAAGGAAGGAGGAGACGTACGTGCTGGGTGCGGAGAAAACAATTTCACCAAGTGCTTATTTCAAACAACCAGAGATCAAACGAGGTCCCAGGTGACGGGTCGCCGCTGCCATCGCGAGAGCCACGACGTGGTGCTGCTGGCTGTTGGCAAAGTTTTGTGTGTTTGAAAGAAAGGGGAGAGCTGAGGGCCAGCAGCGATTAGGAAAATTGGATGTTTTTATCATGGTTTGCTGGCTAAAACCTCAGCCAGCCACCCTGTGGGTTGGGCAGGGTTTGGTGGCCGAGTGCCAAGCGTTGGATGTGGAGAGGATGAACTTGGAGAGAATCAATGGTGGGATCCATGGGGGGGGAGTTACGTGCCAGTCGGTACAAAACCTCCTCCTTCGGGGGTTGTAGGTGGATCCCTGTGCTCAGGGTGGTGTTTTTCTGGGAGTTCAGGGAGACTGAACCCTGGTTCTGTCATTTTTTATGGTGCTGGTTGTATAAGGAGGCCAAGCAGAGCAGCATTCGTGCCGCTGGGCTGACTAACATCCCCATGGAGCAAGTGATCCATCTCTCGGTTTTGTTAGGCTCTGGCTGATACCAGCCAAGCCCTGGAAGGTGCTCAGAAGATAACCATCTCTGTGGGAGTGTGCGGCTGGGTGTTTATTTCCTGCATTGCTCTCTTTGTTGCTTCTGGCACCATGAGCACCAGTGGTACCAGAAATGCTCCGGGAGGTTTTCCCTGCGGCACGTGGGGAAATCTCAAGAAATGGGCTAGGCAGGGATTTTGGGTTCACTGTGACCCTCGTGCTCTTCTGAGAGCTGTTGTGTCTTGCTGTGCTGTGGCAGAGATCAACAGCAGCCCGTGAGGTGAACCTGCGTCATCTCCCTGGTGGCTCCAGGGCCGTCTTGTCTTTGGTGTCTTGATCCTGATTTCAGCTAGATGTCAAGTGTGAGCGATGCTCGGGGAAAACACTGGTTCATTTGGCTCAGGGACCACAGAGCCAGGATTTTCTCATCTGTGTTAATAGCCGGTCTGTGGGCTGATGACTTGATGGTTTATGGTAGCGTGATGGTGGGTAGAAAACCTTCTGTGGGGGTACTGGTTGATGTTTCCCGAGTTGCCTCATCTGTCCCTTCTCTCAGCTCTTACAGCCGCACATGGCTCCTAAATCTCTGACAGAAGCAGCTGCTTCACTTTAACCCATTCCCTTTGTCCTCCCAAATGCAGGAGCACTGAGAAGCTGAAAGTAAAGCTGATTACAACCAGACCTCACTGAGCTTCGTTATCCCTCTGAGAGGAGGGCAGAATGAAGCCCGACTGGATTTGTAATCGGCGGAGATGTGACTAACAGCACGAGCTAGCCAGAAACGCAGCGGCCCTGTTGGAAAACAGCAATTTGGCAAAGCTGGAGGCTTCCGTGGGAATCGTATGGGGTGGGAATCTTGTTGGGAATAGAATAGTTGGGGTTGGGCTTTTCTTTTTTTGGATAGAAGATAAAATTTTGGGTCAAAACAAGAAACCCAATGAAACCCCACCCCAAAGCACTGGGTCGGTCGGTCCAGCTGCTGGCAGGGCTGCTTGGGGCCAGGCAACAGCAATTTTAGCAGCAGCCGCCTTGAGGTTTTGGTGTCCATCAGGCTCTCGGGAGATGGGGGCTCCCTGCATGTGCTGAGCTGCTCTGGTTCCTCTGGGCTGTGCGGGGGCTCCTCGCACGCCCACACTCCCATTTGTTCAACGCATGGGTGCATCCAGCTGGGTTTGGGCACGATCCAGTGACTGGAAGCTCCTGCTTCGTCTGCTGCTGATTTGAGTCGTGGAAGCTCCTATTCAGGAGTGCAGGCTTAGGTCGATTAGGAAAGCTGGAGCGACTCATGCTTTGGTGATTTTGTTTGGGGAAGATGCCCTCCAGGAGGGGCAAGCTGCTGAGTTTGCAGTGGGGACAGAGGAATCTGGTCACTGGACACTGCACCAAGATGTCCTCACTCTTCTCCCGCACTGCAATAGCCTTCAGAGAGCTCCCAAACAGGAAACCACTTCAAACCAACGTGCCGCCCCACCACCGCTCCTGTGAGTGAGGCCCCTCCGTGACGGTTGCGCCGTCTCCGTTCGGCTCTGTCTGTTGTCCTCTGTTGTGTTTTCTCTCCGTAGTAACATGCCAGAGCCTCCCCGGGGAGCTCGGCCAGCCTGCGGCGTGCAGCGAGCTCCGGCCTGGGATGCATGAGCTGCTTGGGACGTCTTGTCCTCTTGGCAGCTTGCAGTGACCACCTTTTGGCTCGGCAGTCAGAGCTGCTGCCTTCCTCTGGACTTTGAGGGTCTGAGAATGGGAAATGGAGCTGGAGGCTGTTCTCTCTCCCTTTGCTTTCTGGGGATGGCTTTGGTTGGAGCTCAGGGGCTGCCTCCAAAGGCTGGTGAGTGCAAAAATCAGCCCCTGGGCAGCCAGCCCTCACTGGGCCCCTGTCCTTCTTGGTCCTGGGCACACAATGGGGTATTGTGGCATGGGGCCACTGCAGGGGACAGGTCCTGTTGGCTGCAGCATGCCCTCACCGGGCAGGTACTGTGGACATCCCAGAAGGGTTAAGGTGTATGGGCTGGAGCAGTGTGTCTGTGTCTTCCTGGGTGCCTGCCATGTCCCATCCTCAGCTCAGGGCTGGGGCTGGGCACACTGTTTGTTCCCCTAAGCCTCATGAGCTGCCTGGCCTAGGGACTCATGTCTGGCTGTGCAGCTGAGCCTGTGGTGCAGGGGCCACATCTGCTGCCCCAAACCATCCACACTGCTTGAGTGGAAGCTCTGTGCTGCTGGTTCTGGTGGGAATCCACAGCAGCTAGCAAGTTTAGACTTGGCCCCTCTCTTGACCTCCTGGAAAGGCTGCCCTTTCCCTGTGCCCCCTGTGTTTTGAGGGGGGGGGCTGGGGACCAGTTGTTCTACCGTCTCTCATGTAAAGTCTCCTCGTACTCCTCTCTCTTGCTCTGCAGATTTGCATTGACTCAGACTTCCTTGCTCACTCAGTGGCCTCGAAGCTGCAACGCTGCACGGGGGAGTGTCCACAAGTCAACTATCAAAACCAGGCTCATGGGGCACTCGCTGCTGGGACTGACCAGGACCTGAGCCTGTTCTGCAGAGTTCTCTCTGTGCAGGCTGATAAAATCCTTGCCCCAAAGCCTAAGGGGATGGGGACAGGCAGCAGGGAGGCTGGCTTGCAGCTGTGTTTTGGGGAGGTCTCTGCTTGTGTGCCCTCTCTCTGTGGGTGATTGCAACAGGCTGGGGCCAGACTGCTCCTCTGAAGGGTTAACGCTGCTTCCACCTCCACCAGGTCTGCAGTGTTCCCCTTGCTGGGAGCCAACCCCTCCGTGCCTGAGGTACCCCCTAGCAGCAAAGTGCTCCTGTTCCCATGTTTCCTTCCTCTAGCCTTCCTTTGGTGGGAAAACAAGGGTTATGCCTGGAGTTGCTCATGGGGAGCCTGGGAGCTGCTCCCTTCACTCAGGGACTTTGGGCTCTGGTGGGGATGATGTGGAGAGGATTTAATTTTTGAAGGAAACGGGGGTTCTGCTAGCTAGACCTTCCTCTGCCTTTGCAAACCATTGACCACCTTCAGCCTTGCTCAGCAGAGGAAAAGGGATCTTGATCTCCAGGACACGCTGTTCCTGCAGGACCTGTGTCATGGGCCAGTGGGGACAAGGCAGAACTGCTCCAAACTCGCAGCCTGACAGCAGGCAGTGGAGAACCTGGGTGGGATACGGGCTCACAAGACTGAAATCCTTTGGGATCCTGGCTTGTTTCCCCTTTGATCAGAGATTATTTCCCACCTGCAGCCCCCACGGTGGTGAGTCCTGTGTGTCCAGCTGTGCCCAGTTACGGGGTTGGCTTGGTGTACTCTTGCCTAGAGCAGCTGCAGCGTGTTTGTGGTGACCTTTAAGGGTCACCACTCGCTTGTGGCTTTCCCCATCAGCACTTTTACAGGCTGGGTACTCAAGTTGAGCCTCTGTGAATGCAGGTGACCCTTCACCCTCCAGTAACCCTTGCAGGGAGAAGTCTCCATTGTTTTAATGAAGCTTGTTCTGTGTTTCTCGCTCTAAAACCCTCTAGAAAAGCACTGGAGGCAGGAGTTCAGGTTCTGCAGATGAAGCTGAGGGTGTTCCTAGCTCTTCTTCAATTTCTATCTGTATTGAAACTACTCTTTTCCTGGAACTGAACTGGTGGGAGAAAGGTCGGGGTGTTGCAACAGGAAGCCTGTGTGTGTGTAAATGCACAACCCCTTGCAGCCTGTGGGTGCTTTCTTGCCTCTGTGGGGTCACCTCTCCCAGCAGCTTCCCCAAAAGTGTCTATGCAAATGCTGCCACACCTGGACAAGAAGCCTTGTCCTGTTCTCCATGGCACCACAACAAACTCTGGTGCTGAGGGAAAGGAATTGGTGCTTACCTGGGTCAGCTTTGTCCTGAGGAGGCCACTAAGATGATCCAAGGGCTGCAGCACCTCTGAGAATAGGCTGAGGCAGCTGGAGTTGTTCAGCCCAGGGGAGAGAAGACTCCAGGGGGACCTTAAAGCTGCCGTCCAGTACCTAAAGGGAACCTCCAGGAAGGCTGCAGAGGGTCTTTTCCCAAGGGGATCCAGCAGGATCCAACAGGACAAGTTGAAATGGTTTGAAACTGAATGAGATGAGGAGACGCCTAGGTCTGAGGGAGAAGTCCTCCACTGCAAGGGTGGAGGGACTGGAATTGATTGCCTGGAGAAGCTGTGGCTGCTCCCTCCCTGGAGGTGCTCAAGGCCAGGTTGGATGAGACCTTGAGCAACCAAGTCTGGTTGAGAGGCATTGCTGCCCTTGGCAGGGGGTAGAGTAGATGAGCTCTGAGGTCCCTTCTGACCTGAGCCAGTCTAGGATTCTTTTTACTCGCTTTCCTACACCAAACAGGCTGTACTGGCACAACGGCCCTTGGTTCAGGACTGGGTAGAAAAGGTCCAGAGGTTTGGAAAAGCCGAGCAGATTCACTGCTGCTTGCATCTCGGAGTAGGGGAACCCACAGGGATGTTGAAAGTAACATCTCTGCTGAGCCACTGCACTGTGCCACAGCCCTCCCCAGGGGTGTGAGGAGCTGTGCAAGGGCTGTTGTAGAAGACCCAGAGCTGTAGCCTGCTCCCTGGCAAGTGGGCTGGGAGCCTGGGACTTTGTGGGGACACCCCAATCTCACCCCTATCTTGCATCCCCCCAGGTTGCCATGACAAGGCAGTGCTGCTCTATGAATACGTGGGGAAACGGATCGTGGACTTGCAGCACACGGAGGTACCCGACGCCTATCGAGGGAGAGGAATAGCCAAGCACCTGGCAAAGGTACAGCCCCAGCTCCGCTTATCCCTGTCCAGAAGCTGTCGTCAGCTGAAGCCAGGCCCTGTCATGTTGCCACTGCATGGCTGGCACTGACCCTGCTCTTCTGGGAGTTGGAGTGGTTGGGGGGGCAGATGGAAGTCTATGGTCAGACACTCCTGTTTCTGGTAGCGATGGGGGGCTGGGTGAGTGCCAGCACCCAGGCTCAGCCCTCACAGTCATTTTTCATCTCCTGGGGTTCAGCTCCCTCATCTCAAAGCTTCAGGGCCCTGTGAGCTCTTTGCCTGGCTTGGGCCCTGCTTCTGAGCACTGTGGGTGTGCAGGGAGAGCTAAGGAGCCATCAGTGCAGTGGTGGGGTGTCTGTGGGATGCTTTGGGGTTACAGCTGCTCTCTCACCCCACAAGCCAGAGTAAAGGGGTGGCAAAGGTAGTCTTCATATGCTGTGGCTGGGTCACCTGCAGTGCAGCATTCATGAGGCTGGGATGCGTTGAGGGTTAACTGGGAGGTCTCTGAATGTCTCCAGTTAAACAGGATCCTGTGGCAGCATGGCTGTACTATCCCCCAGCCCGCTACCTCCACCTGCCTTGCACAGGGGGTGCATGAGAGCAACCCACTGCTTCCCTCAGCTTCATGTGGGGTACAGGAACAGGCTGGGGGGTGCTGGTTGTAACCAGTCTGTCTTTGGTGGGTTGCAGGCAGCCCTGGACTTCGTGGTGGAGGAGGACCTGCGAGCTCACCTGACGTGCTGGTACATTCAGAAATACGTCAAGGAGAACCCGCTGCCGCAGTACCTGGAACACTTGCAGCCTTAAGGCAGGACGACTCTGACACCAGCGCTCCTGTCCCTGACTGTTCAATGCGGCCTTCGCTTCTCTGCGGTCTCAGGAAAACCCCCTCCCACAGTCGCAATTCCCAGTTTTTTGAAGCACATCCATGTGATGCAGGAGTGTGGGCATGACCCCCCCTCCTCTCTGCCCACCTGCAAGCATGGCTATGGCCCTTGGGCCAGCCTGGGTGCAGCCACACATGGTGCCTCCTGGTGCTCTTCTCAACCCAGGGGGTGGAAGAGGAGGATTTATTTTCACCCAACTCCATCACAGTACCAGGGCATGACTCAGTCTGCACCTAATCCTCTCTCCTTTGCTTGGCAACAGCTGTGAACTTGCTGGGGGAATGTTGCTTAGGGGTGGTTGTGGGGTACCCAGCCCCCTCCTCACCCAGCTGCTGGGAGGAAATGCTGTGGATTAAGACTTGTGGGACAGAGGGAGGTGCTGGAAGAGCCCCAGCCCTGTAACAGGTTCATTCTCTGCAGTACTTTTGGGTACTGAGCTTTGCCCAAGCCCATGTGGAGTACAAATGGAATGTGTAGGCCATGGTGGCCTCTTGAGGGGTTTGCTGCACTGGCTGGGGGGACACTGGGATGATGACACATTTGAGATGAGAGACAGGAGCCCTGTGAGGAGCCTGCAGAGGCTGTGGCAGAACATATGCAGCATGAGTGTGCAGAGGCCATGTATCTGAGTTGCAGATGTTGTTCCCCAGAGATGCCAGCTCCTGCCCAGCTTTCTGGATGCAGCCTGCTCAGGAGAAGAGCACCAGCCTACCCAGTCATCCCTGGCCCAAGGGTAGGGCTGCAGGGTAGTTTCTTGCAGCTGAAGATCCCATCTCACTTGATTTCAGCTCTGCACCCCGTCTGTACCCCAGATCCTAAAGCCTGAGCTGCCATTACATCCCAAGAGCAGAGTGAAGCCCCCAGGACCTGCTCCTGACCCATCATCTGCCTGGATGCTAGAGCCACCTGCTTCTGTGTGGATGCTGATCACTTCTCCTTTCAGCCTTTGGAGAGAAGCCCTGGCTCATTGTGTTACCCATCTGCTCACTGGCTCCTCACAGCTTCACACCTGGGGTGCTGGCAGCATCGTGGGATCCTCAGCCAGCAGCAGGAACACCCTGGTGCCATGCTGTTACCTCTGTGGATGATGACGCTGGAGCAGACCTCAGCATTGCTGCAGTTGGATGCAGAGGTAACACTGTGACAGCAGGACACTGCATGATTCCTGCCTCACCCAAGCTTTCCAGGACCTGAGCTAGACCCCCAAGCATTGCACCTCCGAGCTCCAAGGATTGTGCAGTGTCCCAGGGATCTCGCAGTGGGGACTTAAGTTTACAACCTGTGCCAAGGACCGAATGAAACCCTGGGCTCAGCCCTGTCCCAGAGCCCAGCACAAAGGCCACGGTGGCAAATGCTCCTACAACCTTCTCTCCTGGTTGGGTTGGTCAGAAAAGGAGACCCTGGAGCTGAGCTATTTCAACCACCAGCTTGAGGTGAAACCCTGCTGCCTGCCTGTGCTTTTGGGCTGCCAACGTAATGCAGCTCTCTGCCCACAGGCTTCAGCAAAACCTCACAAACTCTATCCCTACCCTGCCCCACCATGGGCTGTGAGGTCCCTGCTAATGTCCACCACCCGCCTGGAGAGGGACCTATGCCCAGTCGCAGCTCCATCTCTGGCTTGTGCAGCTCAGGCAAGGTACCTGGCTCAGCTCTGCTGCTGCCTTGCTGTTTCTGTCCTCTTGCTGCTTATTTCAGCCTGGCTGCTACCTTAAGAAGGACTTGGAGGGACTGAGAAAGGCTCATAGGTAACGAACTAAACAGAAGAAAGGGGCTCAAGAAGAAATCTGGGTTGCTAAATGTTCGCTCTCTCACATGCAAAACACACTTGAACATCTTGTTACAGGAGCAAGGCTGGCTGTTACAGCCAAGTGATGACAGACCTGTTCTTGTTCTTGATCCCAAGGTGAAGCTGAACCGTCTCCTCTCTTGCAAGCCAAGATAAGACACTGTAGTATTTTTGTCACAGCAAGGCTGGGTGCTCAGCAGAGATATGTGCCTGGTCCTCATGGGAGCAATAGCATGAGCCCAGCACTGCAACCTCGACCCTGGTTTTGCACTCGTTTCCACTGTCTGACAGTGCACAGCAGTTCCTGTTGTGTCTGTGGCACGAGAGTGGCTCACTGGGGTCCCAGGCAGCTCCCCAGCATCCATACCTGGCTCTGGAGCGCCTAGTGTTGCTCTAGCAGGATCTTCGTGCTTCCTGGTGCTGGATCACAAGTGGCGATCGCTGCCTTAAATCAGGCACAGCACAAAGTTTTGCTGCTGCTTCCTTTCGAGGTGCTACAATCCCTCCGGTGTCTGGCCTGATGGGAGATGTGTGCTGGTGTCCGTGCCAACCGTTTCACTGCTGTACCTGTTCCCTGCCCTGGCCTTCCCTTCCCTGTGGTCTTTAACATCAGGGAGTAGCAATACCCACAGGTCACTGGCGATGCTGCGGTTTTAGCTGCTGCTGTAGTCTGGCAGTGCTGGGTGGGAGATGGCTCCATCAGAATTCCTTGGTGCTGGGCAGCCCTCCCTCCTTCCCTCCACCCCACCAGCTGGTGTCTGCGAGAAGGAGCTTTGAATCCTGCGCTGCCCCTTGGTGCTGACAAAGCCTGGAGAGGTTGGGGATCCTGGACTCTCTGGCAGTGTGGAAGTGGTTTGGTTGAATATTGAGGTTCCCCAAAACCCACTTGAACTACAGACCTTGGTGGGTGGGGGAAATGCAGATTGCTGTCCAACCTGCTTCCACATCGCGCAACTTGAAACACCCCCATCCTCCTTCCCAGCATCGTCTTCCTCTGTCCAAGGTTTCCATTCTGTTGAATTCGGTGGTTACGATGTGCCTTTCCTTCTCAGGACCTGTTACAAACGACCTTTCTGCTTCTCTTTCTGTCTAACATTTATCTCTCTCCCTCCCTCTGTCATACTATACAACATGAACATAACGCATGGATTACAGTACAATAAAAAGTGTGGCATAACTGACCTGCAGCTTGGTGGGAGAAGGTACCCACAGAACCGGGGCACCTCAGGCATCCCTAGCGCTGTGAGTGTTGGGCTGGGTAATTTCCACAAAGGCTTGGTTTGATAGTCCTGGCAAACAACTCTCCTCTCCTGTCTGGGGATGATTTTTGCAGCCTTGTTGCTGCACATTTGTATATCCTCTAACAAATCTAACCCCAAATCTCAGATAGTATCCAACCTGCGTCTGTCAGCGTCTTGGAGAATGTGGGAGAAAAAGCAGCAGCTGGTGGATCTGCATGTTGCTGTTATTTAGCATCTGTTTTCCTCCTGCCTAACCTTCCCTTCCTAAAAGCAATGGAGGGATTGTAACTTCTCTCCCTCAGGAGGAAGAGTCTTCTGCAAGGAGAACCTCATGCAGGGGGGGAGGATGATGGAGAGTCAATAAGACCTTTGCTAGGTACAGGGCAAAGGCTGGTGCTAGCTACAGCTTCCTCTGACCTGCAGACACTCCTCTTTTTATCACCCAACCTGGGTGCTGCTGGCATCACCCTTCTCCCATCACTGGCATCCCAGGTGGGTCCAGTGTGCTCCTCTTGCAAAGGAACCAGAAGGGATGTGCTGAAGGTACTGGATTTTATTTGAGGTCACAGGGCTAGCTGACCTAGTGATGACTTGGGGTGAGTGGGATCATAACTGGTTCTTCTGCTTGGCCAGCTGATCCACCCCTACTGTTGCTCACCAGTCCCACCTCAAGAATCCAGGCCAGTCTTCAGTTGTCCTGCAAATGGAGCCTCTCCTGAGCCAACACTCAAGGCTGGTGCTCATTCACATTTGAAACCGTGAAGGCACTAAAACGTTTCAGTATCTGTCCAGCAGAGTCAGTCTCTGTTGTGCTTGTCCAGAACAAGGTTAGTGACTCAGAGGAAGAGGAGGCACTTCCCTTCTCCCAGTGCTGTGTGTTTACACCGCTTTCCAAAGCTAGGTGCAAGCTACAGGAGCTGAGGCCACAGCTCAATAGTTGAAAATGCTAGGGTTGGGGAAGTGGAGAAGGGACACAGCTTATTTACGATTTGATCCAGCATGACAAGTGGCCCCTGGGCTGCAACCCGAGCAGGCAGGAGTGTGGTTTTTGCTGCTCTCAAGAGACAGCGCAGTAGGTTTGGGTCAGAGCACCAAGCTGGTCTGTTGCTGGTAACACGTCGTGTTTACATTCCACATTCCAGACAGTCCGATGCTCCCGCCTGTCCCAGCAGTGCTGCTGCTTGGCCGCAAGCTCTGCTAGGCTAGGCACCCTGCCGAAACACCTCTTCTTCAGGGAAAAGGCACCATCTACCCGCACTGAAATAGCTGATCCCCAAATTAAGGCTAAAAACTCAGAGACGGCCCTGATGTATGGACCAGAAGCCTGAGAAGGTGGAGACAGCCATGGGTTTGTTCTCTTTGCATCTCTTAGAAATAATGCTGAAAATAGGCTTTTTCTAAGAACAGAAGATGCCAAGACAGCACCAGTTTAGGCCAATGGGTGCTGGGAACACTGGAGAGCTGGCAGCACAGTGGATCCCCAAGATTGGGGAAGCTGCAGAGCAGGTTAGGGAGAAATAATTCCCGAGTAGAAAGGAGACTCTCCTGGAAGGACTGCACACTGGGAGCTAAAAAGAGTCCCAAGAGCCCTGCAGAATCACTATCCAGGCACCTTGGGTGGCCCTGGGCCCACAGGATGGGACGTGAAACCTCCATCATCCGCTACGTTTGGATCGTCAGAAGCCGGGAAACCTGTGACAGAGGCAAACGTGCATTTCACTGCCTAGCGAGGCGTTTGGCTCTAAACCGGTGGAACAGCTGTGGAGCCTCCCAACAACCTGCTTCTCTCTCAGAGCTGATGAAACGGGCTAAGTCGCTCCGACATCACCCAATGTCCATGCCCGGGGGAGTGCTGTCTTGCGGGGCTGCTCCACGCGACCTCTCCGGCGGCCCAGGCCGCATGGCCGGCCGCACCCCTCCCGGTAGGCCGCGGGGCAGGCTGGGACTCGTCGCCACGCTCCCGCTGGAGAGAGCCGGGAGCAGGGCCCGAGCGCAGGGCCGCGGGGTCTCCTAGCGCGCCCGATCGCGCCGCCCCGGTCCCGCTCCCACCGCGGGACTACG
>VZRI01010952.1:490062-519164 GCA_013397515.1 Upupa epops | reverse complement strand
CGTCTCCTCTCGGCTCCGTGAGGAGGGAGGAGCAGCTAGGACGTGCTGCAAGTACCCCCGGAGTAGCTGGAAGAAGTTGGGGAATCTTCACTCGAAAACAGATCCAAAAAAGTCAAAGAAAAAGCGGAAAATCTTGTTGAGCCGCTTTAACAACGTGCGAGCAGTTATTTACCTGCTTCAGATGGCGAGTTAATTCCCGTGCTTCCTGACGTTGGCGTTTTCCCTGTTTTGCCCCAAGGCTGACTGATGTAATCGGCAGCTGCTGAAAGCTGCTGCATTTTTAGTTTATTTTCTTTTGTCCTGCTCCTTACCTAGAGGTTCTGACATCTCTCCTCTAATTTTCTTTTTCCTTCGGCTTTTGTTTCATTTTATTCCCTTGCTGTAATTCTTTGGGATGGTGTCGAATCTGCACAAGCCATAATGACCCTTAAAATTCTGGCGCTGATGCGAGAAGCAGGAATTGCTGGCTGTGCTCAGGGAATTCAAAAGTAACTGGACTGGAAGAGCCAATGGAATTACTGCAGCACTGTGGCTTATTTAAACGGATGAGAAGAGCCGAGAGCTCGGTGGAATAGTGTTCAAGCTCTCTGCACCCAGTGCTGGCACACAAAGTGTGGGGTTTTCATGTGGCCTTTTCATGCAGCAGATCTGCTCTCCCAACAGAAGTGAAGGCAAAATAATTATACGGTAAAAAACCCACTTAATAACTTCAATGGAAATTATTCTACCAGGATAAAAACTGATGCAGAACTAAAGTCAGTTGTGGCTTTATAACTTAATCCATGAAGTAGACTGTAATTTCAGTTTGAGGTGATTTTTAAGCTCTGATTTCTCTTGATCTTCTGATCAAAAAAGACTTATTCATAAACATGAGCCGCTTCACAGCGCTGCTGCATTTATTGTTTCTCTTTTGCCAGCGAGAAGTCTGCAGTTAGGGGTAAGAGAGCAGAGCACTGACATAGCAGCACAGCAAACACTGCTCATTAGCCTTTCACAGTCCCTGTCAAAAGACAATGGATCTTCTCTGTGTCATCCAGTCTGAATGTGACGGAAGATCATACTTGTAATAGGTGTGGGGTGATGTCAGCTGGGTGCTGTTTCTTTCTTGCAATCTCTGAACTGGAGATACACTCGACTGGGCCTCTGTCTCTCTCCAGCAGTGGCTCATCCTAAATCACACCTAACCCATCTCGTTTGGCTGCTGCAAGTTGTGCAAAAGGCGGTGCTGACAGGCCTGATGTCACCCAGTGATGACATATGGGGTTTTTTTTTTCTGTGGTGAATACAGTTTTCTTAAGCCGGGCAGGATTCTTGTCCAAAGACACATTCCTGCACACTGAATATGTTAATCCAGCTTTCCTCATCAACGAGCTGTTTCAAGGGGGTTTCAGAGTTGGCAGCCAGCTAGTCTAAAAGGCATCTGTGTGTTGGGAGGTGGTGTGAAGAGCCTCAGGAGAGAATGAAATGCTGTCTGCTGTTAGACCGGCCTAGCTTTCATTTAAAATAAAAAAGTCCAGAGACACTGCCTGTGGAGACTGTATCCCTTCTTAAATGACTTTCTTGGTACAGAGGAGTCTGTAATCAGTCAAAAAATGCTTTCCTCAGTAGGACTAAATGTAAGGACACGAATTTCAAAAGACGTTGGCTGTGAGCTCCAGCTGGCGCTGTGGTGGGGAAATAATAAAGTTCAACAAAATAACCCGAAACGCTGAAGAGAAGCAGCTAAATATTTGTTTTCCTCCATTCTGGATAGACTCTTCAATGGAGGCTGTCTAAAGGGAATTGTTAATCTGCAGACCAAAACAGCTCTTTTTTTTTCCCCTTTTTTAATACAGAACAGGCACTGAATTGTACTTGGTGTTTTTGTAGAAAATTGAGCCCGATGGTGGCCAGAACACAGGACAGAACGGCGTTTGTTCCCCTGGGAGATGTTCTAACGAACTCCAGAAAGAGCAGCTTTAATGTCATCACCGCTGCTTGTATTGGCTTCTCGGCGCCCTTAAACAGCAGCTTTCCCCTCGCTACCTGCGCCACCACTCATTTCTGGTACTCTGTTTGCTCACAGCAATGATTGACCTGTTTCCATTAGCCTGGCTAATCATTAGTTCACTTAAAATTGACACCTCCTTTTACTCTGGTGCCTGGGGGGTTTTGCTAAGCTCTGGTGATGTTTTCCTTAGCGATGTCTTCCCTTGCTCCAAGATTTCACCTGTGTTCTCCCATTCTCTTTCCTATCTGTACTAAGGTGCATCTACTGAGCAGAAGTCTTGCTTCAGTGCCACACTTTTCCTTTTCTTCCTCCACTTTAATGTTGACAGCCTGTTGGGAACACCCTCCTTGAAGCCATAGGCCCCACAGCTAATGGCCTGAGACTGGGAGATGGTGGCGACATTTCAGCAGAGAAGCAATTCTTCAGGTGTTTGAGCTAGTGTGTTTCGGTACCATCTGAGATCCATATCCCAGAGCTCTTCTGAGTAGGAAAATTCACTGCTGATACAATTTTGAGGCAGAATATTTCCACTGAGAATTAAAGCCAGACCGCAGCTCATTCCTTCATCTTGAATTAAAATTAAATTTCAAGAAGGATTTATGTGGAGGGAGAGGGACATTTAGTGCTTGAATTTGTCATGCCTTGACTTTATCGACTTAAGCATGGCTGAGATGCTAATGACAAGCCCAGACACTACATGGGCCAGTGGTAATTGTGTTTGTCTGTAGTTCATTCACACAGCCAGCACGAAGTTCCTGTGCTGTGTTGCCAGACTAGGTTTTGTATGTATGCTGCTTTTGACAGGCATTATCATGCTGCTGCAAGCCTCTCATTATTACTTTTAACTCTCATCAGGTTGATCTTCATTTCCACAGAGCCATGAAGGTTGGAAAAGACCTTCAAGATCATTGTCCAACCCTTCACCCTACAACCCCTAACCAGTAAATATCTCCCAAAACGCCATGTCTGCCTGTTTTTCAAAGCCCTCCAGGGACAGTGCCTCCAACACCTTCCTGGGCATCCTGTTGCAAGACCTCCCCCACTCTTTCTGCAGAGAAGTTTTTCCTTAGAGCCAATGTGAACCTCCCCTGGTACAACTTGGCCCTGTTTCCTCTTGTCCTGTCGCTAGTCACTAGGCAGAAGAGACCCAACACCCACCTCACCACAACCTCTCTGAACTCAGGTAGTTGTAGGGAGCTGAGGTCTCCCTTCAGTGTCTTCTCTAGGTTGAACAGCTCCGTCAGCCTGTCCTCATCAGGCCTGTTAGTAAATGTATGTTTAGTGCTCTTGGCAGTGCTGATATCCAGAACATTCTTCATTAATAAAGCAAAAGCCCCCCAAACGCAGCTTGACCTGCATGTTACAGGAGAGGTTTTAAAAGAAACCCTTTTCATTACAGGACTGTACCTGTGCTTTGAGCAGATCAAAATTTTTCTAATCATGATTCTGAATGTTGTGCCGAGCTGAGATAGTTGCTGAACTTGAAACCCTTGTCAGAAGCCTGCAGATCCAGGCACACCTTCAGCCTCAGGGCAGAGGCTCAGACCTCTCCCTGGAAGTAAGCAGTGCTAGAAGGATGCTGGGGTCTCTTCCAGGATGTTCTCATCCTGTTCTTAGGACGCAGTTCATTTGTTTCTCCTCTTGCCAGTTGGCACCTGGCAGAACTGAAGGCCTCTTTTCACACTGCATGGTCCTGTGCCTCCTCCTTACAAGGGTTTTTTATTTGTTTATCCATAAACTATCCAGTTGAAAGTTAGATGTAATGACCAGGCTGCTGTTTTCAGGAGGCAGCGAGGAGACTCCTTCCAGAGTACAGGAGCTGCTCTGAGGGTTGTAACTGGGAAACTCTGGGGCTGCTATTGTTCTACCAGCTGCAGCACCCCTCTCCTGGTGCTCTCTGATATTCCCATGTTAGGAAGACAATCCAAATGTAATTTCTCTCTTGTCCTATAGCTAACACAGACACTTTCCCCCCTCCTGCTTGTGGTAGGTTGGTTAACAACTGATTCCTTCATTATAATTTTGGCAGTGCCTCCATTTTTACACCAATGATTTTGCATCTCATGGTGCCAAAGAGTGGAGAGCACTCTCAGGTTCTCCCATATCCATGTGCTGCTGGCATCAGCAATGAGACATTTGAATGTCCTCAAATATAGGCTGCATGGAGCTGCAGTAGAATATTTGGATATAAGGTTCAGGACTCTTCTCAGACAACAGCTAAACAACTTTTCAACTCACTGTTGCCTTTTTGGGCATGGAGAGACAGATCCTGGAAAAGAATTTGATTCAATAATATTAACAACTGCGTTTTGGTTCTGGTCTGTGTAGTAAGTGGTGCCTTGGGCTTCTGGACATGCAGCAGCCTTTTAGGACTCAGGGAACCAGGTCCTCTGACATAGGTTATTTACTGTTAGAAAGGAGTTTCTATGAAATAGCCATACATTATAACAGGCGAGTGCCGGCTTGGAGCCAATTGCATAGCTCTGCAGTTTTGTTTGTCATTGCTGGGGGCTGGGGAACAGGCTCCATAAGGCCACGTCCATAGCTTCCAGCATTTGAGCAAATCCAACTGCTTTGACTGGATTTGTTCCTGTGCAGCTGCTGCACTCAATTGAAAGGCTGCGTCAGGAGAGATTGCCTCTGTGGCCTCAGGTCCTCAGCCCTGCTCTTGCGTGCCAACAAGGTCTGCAACCTTCTGGAGCCCGTATATCTCATCTGTGTGTCTCTATCATCTGGAAACAAACCAGTTTTCAGCTTTCTGTCCTCCAGGGGCAGCCAGATTGTGCGTGAAAATAATACGTGATCAACCCTGCTTCCTCTGTTACAGAAACAGAGCCTTTTGCTAGCGTTGCTGACCCTTCGTGTGCCCTATTGTTCAGGCAGCAAATTTCTTTCTTTGTCCTTTGTTTTTGGGTTGCCTGTTTTGCCATTTGCTGCTTCAGCACCACGATGGAGATTTATTCCTCTATCAGAGGACTCATGTATAGGAACCACATAGTTAAGGGGCCAGACTCTATTGAGGATGAAGCTTAATGCAGTTAATTTCATAGAACCAGAGAATTGTTTAGGTTGGCAGAGACCTTGAAGATCATCAAGGCCAGCCATTAACCTGATTTCCTAGTGGGTTGTGGTGTTTGGGGTTATTTATTGTATTTTAGATGTGCTTCTTATGGCTTAGGAGAACTGATTGTGATAAAGCCCCAGAGCCTGGCAGGTGGAGAGATTTCCAGAGAGATGGCCAGTACTGCCTCCCACCAAGGGTTGTGGGATTCCTGCTCACTGACAGGTGGCTGTTGCTGGTGTGTGGCTCTGTGTACATCACAGCGAAAGGAAAGAAGGGCTTTCCAGCGGAAAAAAACAGGCAAGGTCTGAGCGTGGAGGAATGAGCTGGTGGGTTAGTGCCACCTGTCCTTATGCTGAGCTTGGAGAAGTAATGCACTAACTTGTCTTAATCAGGAATAGTGTGGGTTCAAATTCATTTCGCTTGGATCAGCACTAGTGCGGCCAGCTGGAATATGGATGTAATTCTCTCCCTGTTCTGGGCACTGGTGATGCCTCCACTCAAGTACTGGGGACAGTGCTGGGCCCCTCACTTCAGGAGATTGAGGGGCTGGAGCGGGTCCAGAGGAGCAGTGAAGCTGGGGAAGGAACTGGAGGGAGAGCCTGAGGGAGCTGGGTGTGTTTAGTCTGGAGAAGAAGAGACTCAGGGGGCACCTCTCCCTGTCTGCAACTCTCTGAAGGGAGGTTGTAGTCAGGTGGGGGTTGGGCTCTTCTCCCAGGCAGTCAGCGCCAGACTAGAGGGTAGGGCCTGAAGCTGCCAGGAAAGGGTTAGGTTGGATGTTAGGAAGCCCTTCCTCATGGAAAGGATGATCAGAGCCTGGCTCAAGGCAGTGGTGGAGTCCCTGTGTCTGGAGGTGTGGAAGGACAGCCTGGCTGTGGCCCTTAGTGCCCTGGTGTAGCGGCTGGGGTGATGTTAGGTGCTGGGCTGGATGAACTCGGAGGTCTTTTCCAGCCTCAGTATTTCTATGATTCTGTAATTCCATGGGTTGAAGCCCTGGTCCCCATGGGCAGAGGAGAAATGGGTATTGCTTCACTCAGTAATGGCAGGGAAATCTGGGGTGACAGTTGTGCTGTTCCTCAGTCTCTGTGGAGTTCTTACTTGGATTTGGATTCTGCTTTCTTGTTTTGCAGACCTACACTGCACAATCCTAGATGTTACAAAAGGATGCAAATCCTCCTTGGTAGGAAACACTAATTTTATCTGCAGGGTTGTGTTAGTACTGGCTCAGCTTCCAGCTTGAAAATGCCTTTCAGCTATAGGTTTTGCCTGCAGTCATTGTGCCTTAGCGGGATGTTTCGCATTGTCAGTGGTGGTGTTTTACAGAGCTGCCTAAAGGCTCAGTATGGTTTCTGTAACAAAACTGGAACTGTTGATTTGGAAGATGCTGTGCTTGGAACAGTTGTCATCGAGGTGGGGGAAAAATCCTTGGCAGACACCATTACCAGCGGTGCCCTTAATGTGGTAACACTTGGTTAACTGGTTTTGCTGGAAACTCCGTGGTGTTAGCTGATACACAGAGTTATTTGAGAGACACAATACTCTTAACATTTCTGTATAGGTGTTAGCTTTCAGTGTTTTTCTTTAAATACTTGGCCAACTCGCAGCAGAATCCTAGAATCACAGAATGGGTTGGAAGAGACCTCCAAAGGGCAACCAGTTCAACCCCCTACAACAAGCAGGACGAGCACTCACCAGACCAGATTGCCCAGAGCCCCAATGAGCCTGATATTTAATGGCTCCAGGGATGGGGCCTTCACCCCCTCTCTGGGCAGCCTGTTCCAGGGATCCTCCACCCTCAGATTCAAGAACTTTATCCTCCTGTCTAGCCTTACCCTGCCCTTTTCAGGCTTCAAACCATGACCCTTGCCCTATTGTTCCCTGCCCTTGGGAACAGTCTTTCACAGCCTTCTGACAGCCCCTTCCAGGGTTAGGAAGATCACTATAAGGTCAGAGTCCGCTACATCCTGTGCCCAAAGAGTTAATCCTAATGTTCTGACAAGAACAAAGTGGCCTTAGAGAAGCCCCTGGCACACAGGGCATTCAGGTAGATCTTTTCTTTCTACTCCTGAACAGACTGAGGGAAAGGCACTACAGAAAAACTCAATTACTGAGTCCTAAGTTGAGTTTTCCTTGTAGTTCCTGTAGATTCCAATCAGACTTTTAATGAAACTACCTATTACTCTGCTTTGAGAGATGCTGGGCTCCTGCTGTTTGATCCATTTGTTGTGCTCAAAAAGCAGCTACTTCTGGCAGCAGCCTGTAATTTAACAGTAGTGTTGCTTATAGATGGCCACCGCATGATACCGTGCACAGTCTGAATGAAGCTGCATGTTCAGGGTAGCCTCTGGTAATGCAGAACATGTTTTCCTCCCCTGTTTTCCAGGGAATACACTGAAGTGCTTGTAGTATAAAAAGCGTTGGTTTCATTCTCCATCTCAGCAGTGTTTTGCTTCCCGGTATCAGGAGGTTCTGCCTGCAGTTGGGATGAGGCTGTTTTGTCTGCTGTGATTAGGTCAAATACACGTGTGATTTGTTCTGCTGCTGAAGGAATCTGCATGGTATTTTTATCCTTGAGAGGCCATGTGCTCAGTTTTGTTCTGGTGAAGCACAAGTATGTCAGGAATTGTTATGTTTTGGCCTTAAAAGGACAAATTTTGCCTCGTTCTAATGGATTTGTCTTCGTTTACCCTTTCTGGGTGCAGGTACTTGCAATCCTGTTTCTTAGCAGTCTGTTATTGGTGCAGCTGCAGCTCCAGTGAGGAGTGTGAGGAGGGTGGAGGGAAGGTGGGAATAGATGTGACTTCAGGTAGCTAAAATGCTGCTGCTCAGAGTGGGGACGTTCAAGTCTTGTGAATTCCCCCATCAGCAGGCAGTGTGCCACAAGGCAGAGCAAGCAGTCCTTCACTGTTAAAGCCTGCCTGGGTTTAAAACACCTTCCTTCCTTGCTTTGCTCTGCCCTGCTTTTCACTACCCAAGAGGAAGTGAACTATTCTGTAACTGAGTGTTCTGCTGCCATTGTTGCCTTCACTTCCAGCACAGTTTCTGGCATTTACTCTGGAGGACTCAGTTAAAAGCCTGTGGCAAGGAGGGAGTTGTGAGGAGAAAGCAAGCAGATTCATCTGAAAATGCTTTCTCTTAAAACCTTCCAGTGCAGTTTGCCCTCTTGAAGGATGATCTGCTCAGTCATCTTTTCTGTGAGAGCTCCTGGAGGAGTGTTCACTCGCTGAGGTGACTGTCAGTATCTCCAGAGAAACTCCTCAGCTGTCAGTGTGAGGAACCATTACAGGATCGCTAACAAGATCCTGTTTTCTCAGTGTTCTAGCTCCTCCAGGCTAGTAAAAGGTAAGGAACAATCTGTTGTCTATTTTGGGGTGAGCTCATGCACAGCAGGTCTGAACGGCTGATGTGAAATGAATCTGGAGCTGAGAAAGCTGCTGGCTGACGAGCAGAGGCAGCGACTGACCTTGAGGGGTTGTCCTCACTCCAGGCTTTTTTCTCTCCCGCTCACAGCTGGCTGGGTGGAAAGTCCATCTTTTAGCCCTGTAGTTTTAATTCTGTGTTTCCTGTTAACAGGGTCACCTTGTCCTCCACGGACTGTTACATTGTGCACGAGATCTACAATGGCGAGAACGCTCAGGACCAGTTTGAGTACGAGCTGGAGCAGGCCCTGGAAGCGCAGTACAAATACATAGTGATAGAGCCCACTCGCATTGGGGATGAGACGGCCCGCTGGATCACTGTGGGGAACTGCCTGCACAAAACCGCCGTGTTAGCGGGCACCACTTGTCTCTTCACCCCTCTGGCTCTCCCAGTAGATTATTCTCACTACATCTCGCTGCCTGCCGGCGTGCTGAGCGTGGCTTGCTGCACCCTTTATGGGATCTCCTGGCAGTTTGATCCCTGCTGCAAGTACCAAGTAGAGTACGATGCCTATAAACTTTCCCGCCTGCCCCTGCATACGCTCACCTCCTCCTCTCCCGTGGTGCTGGTGAGGAAGGATGACCTGCACAGAAAGAGACTGCACAACACGATAGCACTGGCTGCCCTGGTGTACTGTGTAAAGAAGATCTATGAACTCTACGCTGTATGACTTCAGCAGGAAAGAGAGAAAACCCACAAAGACAAGTGAATTCAAAGACTCCCGCAGTAACGTTTGGTTTTTTTCCTCTTTGAGAAGCAGTGGAGACTGGGAAGGAGTTGGTTTAATAGAGCTGTTATTTTTAAAAATAACACATCACTGGTGCACCAAGGTTTTTCAGTTCTTCGTTACTCTTAAGATGTGGATGTGTGGTGGTGACTTGAGAGCTGTATGTTAGGCACGGGAGTCCAATCCAGCAGCAGAACGTTGGCGAAAGGAAGTCATAGAAAGAGAGGGGGTGTGAGAGCTGCCTTTTCTTTTTCCGAGGGGGGGAACATTTAAGTATGTTGTTTAATTGTATTACACAGAACCAGCCAGAAGTTATCATTGACCATTAAAGGATGAGAATTTCAAATGCTTTTGCGCTCTTGTTACTGTTATCAGTTCCTTTTGACAGTGTGTTCCCCCCTCCCAACCACACCTGACGTTCTGCTTGTCCCACTGCTCATGGCCGCAGCATCCTGTTACTTCACAGCAGCCATCTGCTGAAGGAACAGCTCTGGAGCAGTGCTGTCCCTCTTGCTTGATGTGGTGTGGTGCCTGGAACGGGCTGTTACCCCAGAGTTACATCTTCTGGTAGTCGCTTAAACGTTGATGGTTGAGGCTAAGAGGAAATGGCCTCAAGTTTCACCAAGGGAAGTTTATGTTTGTCATGAGGAAAAACTTCTCCTGGAAAGGGTCCTCAGGCCTTGGCACAGGCTGCCCAGGGAGGGGATTCACTTGCCATGCCTGGACACATTTCCAAGTTGTGGAGATCTGGAGCTCAGGGACAGGGTTTAGCACTGGGTTGGGACAGTTGGGTTCATGGTTGGATTCCACGATCTTGAAGGTCTTTTCCAACCTAAATGATTCTGATTCTAAATCCTCTGCTATCCTGCCACCTCTGGCTATAACACAGCAGAGATAATGAAGTGTCCAGCTATAATCACCATCTATCTGCTCGATTCCTCTTCCAGCTGAGTGGATAAATCTCCACTGTAGTGTGCTGTGCCACATGCAGCCAAGGTGGGAGCCCGGCTTTCTTACCTTTGTGCGCTGTTACTGCTGCTGCTGGGACAGCTGTGCCCCAGCTACGCAATCCCCCTGCTCATGCTTGGAACACGCGTCTAGAGCTGCCTCCTGCCACTGCTGCTGCAAGACGTCCGCGTGATTGTATCTTGTACTGTGCTAGCTGACTTTTCAGCATCCAGTCTCGTGCATTAATTCATCTTCTAGCTCCAAACTGTCAAAATCTCCGGGAATGGGAAGCATTTACTGTTGTGTGAGACCTGCCAGTTAGTTCAGAAGACAGGGGCTTGCTTTCTGTAATCTCCTCCTACCAGCTGGATGACAGGCGTTGGCTTGCGGGGACACGGCCAGCTTGGCATAGCTTCAAGCGTTGTGATGTTGCATACAGGAGCAGAGCTCTGCCATAAAACCTGCCTGTGTGCAGGTTCTGCCTTTGGTGACTCTCGTGGCCTGACCTCTCCACAGCTCCACCACTGACCTTGGAACTGGGAGGCTCCCGAGGTCAGAAACCAAATTCAGTTGTTCTATCTTTAACTTTCCCAGTGCAACAGCAGGTACTGAGCCTGCAGGCATTCACCTCCAGCCTGCAGTAGGCTTTTCTGGCCACCCCTCCAGCTCCAGCTTTTGTGCTGATGCAGCGTTCGTGCTGTCAGGGCACCGGTCCCAGTCGGGTGCGGTGCTGTGCAGACAGGATTCGCTGGGAGTTGTGAGTAAATTCCTTTCACCACCTGCCCAGGCAGCTGTACTGGCAAACTCCAGTGGCACTGAGACACTTGTAGGTGACAACGACCCTTTCTCTTTTCCTAGTACAGTGGCTGAGTTGTCTCCCTCCAAGGTTACGAGAAGCCTGGATGCAGAGCGTCTCTATTTATAGCCACAATGTACAGTTGCCTTGGCAGAGCACAGGGGAAGAAATGCATCGACTTCATTGCTTTGCGGTTAGGCCAGGACTGCTGGGCAGGCTGCCTCTCCAGTCCTGACGTTGGTTGTTTCTAAAAGTCTCCTCTGCTGGGTGAATTTAAACTAGTGGCAGATCTGCCACAGCTAATAACATCCTTCACTGCTGCAGGAGGCCCTGAAATACCCTTGTGCTGCCCACACACCAGACATTCCTGCTCTCCTGTTGAATGCAGTGTAATTGTCTGGGCTGTTAGTTCCTTTTCACCAAACCTCTGTGGTCCTGGTGCTGCTTTGTGTTGAGCTTTCCCTTGCCTGGGATGAGCGTGGTGGCAGAAGGACTCACCCTTGGTAAGGCTCCCTGAACACGCGGTTTGTATTCAGCTCAAAAACAAGTAGGTCTGCTGCGGTGCCTTATTGCAGGGGGGAAGGTGAGAAGTGATAGCTGAGCTGTTCCACAGGTAGGTCCATTATAAAAATACACCCTTCGTGCTGTTCTGCTTCGTTGTAGATAAAGGGATTTGTTTTCCAATAAATTTAGTAATCATCCAGCTAAAACACTTGGTGTCGTCCTGGCTGTCGGTCAATCCATGCTGTAAGTGCCACACGACTGGGGGAGTGAGAAGGATTGTGTGTTCCATGAGGTGGTTGCTGTACCTGCAGGTTAGTGACTGGGGACAAAATTTGCCTTCAAAAGTGCCATGTGCTCTGCTGCCCACCTGCACCGTTACAGTGGTGCTCTGAAACCAGTCCCTCTCACCACAGACAGGGAATTTCCAAGGGGACTGTGCACACTCAGTAACTCTCACTCGAGCTGTGGTTCAAACAGTAACTACAGTAACTCCCCACAGTTGTTTTCTTTCTCTCTCAGGCATGATGCAGCCTCTCTGTCCTTCCTGCGTAGCCATGGCCTGAAACACCAGACAACAGAGCAGCTGGACAATGAGTTCAAGCCTCATTTCCAACCCTCCAACATCCTCTACTGGATTGGAACATGAAGGTGAGTCGAATGGGAATGATTAGAAAATTAAACCTGCTGGGAAACACTGAGCAGATTCCCAGCGAGAAGGATTGTGTGTGGTAAGTTCTGATGTGGGAAAAGTCTTGATGTGGGAAATGCCTGCAGCCCCAGAGCAATTTGTAGAAAGGGGGTTCTAACTGAACACTGTGAGCACTGCAATCCTTAAATCCCAGTCGTCTCCTGGGATGGATTCTCAGAGATAATTTACACATCGTGTAGTGGCCAAGAGAAGACTTCTTATGGAGAAGGTTTTGCTCATCGTGGAGTTTTAAAGCTCTGTGGACTCACGCTGCTGTAAGCTAGCAGGGGCAGGGCTGGGCTGAGATACATTGTTCTGTCAGTACCGGTACCAGAGCACCATGCAGGAACTTCAAAGGAAACCAAACCCCTCCTGCTTTCTCTTCCCCTCACCTTACCTGCTACGAGGAGCTAAAAAAGAAGGAAGGATTTCATTTCATAGCGGTATCATTTATTCTTTATCAGATGGGCACTCACAGGCAGGACGGACAGGCAGTACACGTGGAAAATGCTGGAAAGTGCATGGAGGTGGCAGGAGGAGCCTGGACCTCGGTGCCTACACCTAGGCTTTATCTCAATTAGGAGTTAAAAAAAGGTTCTTTCTGTCCTTACTGAACTCCCTCACATGAGGAGAAGGGGTGAGACTAGAATATGCACCTCCTCGGGCTGCTGGGGCTCCCTTAAGCCTGTGAACAGGCAGGGATCATTCCCCACCCACTGGATGTGAGCCCAATTAGCATCCGTGATGAGAACTAAGGGTCTGCCTTGTGCACTGTCCACCCTACACACACGGATTCTCCTCTGCTTGCCAGGAGGCGGTACCTGGCACCTACTCTGTACTCCAGGCCTGCTTCTGTCAGCTGTGGGGTGTTTACATGGGACAGCCAGCCCTGCTGGGCTGTTTTCTATCTGTTCAGTGCTCCCCCAGCGTTAACTGCTGGGGTTAACCCCGCACTGAGGCACAGCTCCTCTCAACGCGGCAGTGCAGAGTTCAGAGTCCCTGTTCAGCTGCAGGACGTGACACAGACAGGGAAAATAACAGCCAGATAAAATCTTACACCAGTTACTGCTTTAGAAGCGGCATTGGAGTTGATGTGAGTTCAATGTATCGGGTGATCTGGCATGTGAACATGGGAATGAGGTTGGAAGGAGTGAAGGAGTGGGAAGGAGACACCAATTATGGGAGCCCAGCTGAGGACTGTGTTCCACAGGGGCACTGGGGTGGGAAAAGTCAAGGTTGAGGTGTGTGAAGGCAAACCACGTGGGTTTATCTGAGCTGTAAAGTGGAGCATGGCTGGAGGGAGGTGAGGTCTGATGCTGCCGGACAACACGTGGACCTCCCTCACTGCACACTGTGTTCCCTTGAGTTCTTCTCCCATGCAGCCTTGGCTCTCCCCTCTGTCCAAGCACCCTTCTTCAGGTGAGGTGTAGGTGCTGTCTCCAGCAAGTGGGCCTGCCCTGATGTGGGGGAAACCACTTCCCAGTCTCCATGCGATGGTGAACCACAGCATTTTGAGAGTCTTTTCCTGCAGGAGCACTTCATTGACGCCCAGCCAATCTGCAGAGTGTTAGCCTCTCCCTACAGCGACTGCTCGAGGGAGCTGAGCTCTAAGAGTCCTTTGTTTTTCTCTCCTTCTTTGCTCTAGTTGCCATTAAGGTGAAGAAGAGCCTGGGGAAGACGTTTCGCAGGTAGACAGCCAGGGATGGTGTCAGGCCAGCTACAAGTACTTCCTTCTTCTTCTGTCCCACTGCACTGAGAACCACCTGAGCAACCTCTGCGGCTGTCTGGCCTTCGGCCGTGTTCTTGTCCATCACTGCCAAAGGAGAGCCGAGTAAGCACGGACAGCAACAGGTGAGCCCACACTTCACCCTTCCTCACAACACTCTCTTCTAACTGTACATGGTATGGGTTTGGTTTCCACACCAGTTGTGCCTAGGAACACAGGTTCATTCATTCACAGTTGGAGTAGAAATCAGTAGTTCACAGAATCTCAGGTTGGAACAGATCTTTAAGATCATCAAGTCCCAACCTTTGACCCAGTACTGCCAGGTCCCCACTACATCACGTCCCTGGCTGCTGTCTAGGAAGGATAATTTTTGGGGGTTACTGGTCCTATCCTGCATCCCAGATGAGCTATTGAGACTTCAGAGCTAAGCTGTGCTCTCCGCAGAAGCCATGCATTGCAGAGACACCATGGAGTAGCTTAACAAAGGGCACAAAAACCCATCTCACCTCCGTAGCGAGATCCATCTGATGTCACAGCGTTGACAGACAGGTTTGTCTGAATGTATCCAGGGCTTATAACTGTCACATCGATGTCGTACTGCTCCACCTCTGCTCGTAGGCAGTCAAAGAAGGCCTGGGTGGCGTGCTTGGAGGCAGCATCTGAAACACAGGGACACTACTATGTGCTGAGGAGAAGGAAGCAGGGCTGAAGGAAAATTCACTCCCCTGAATGACTTTTGCACCACAATGCAGCCACTTCTTAGCAAGATCCCAACTGCTGTAGTCCAGCTTCAAGCTCTGGAGCCTAAAGCTGCATCAAGGGAGGTTCAGGCTGGACATCAGGAAAGATTTTTCTCTAAGAGGGCTGTAAAGCACTGGAAAGGGTTACCCAGAGAGAGGGTTGAGTCACCATCCTTTGATGTGGTTAAAAGTTCTATAGATGAGACGCTTAGAGATCTGTTTTAGGGGTGATAAGAGTAGGGTTAAAGGTTGGACTTGCTGGATCTTACAGGTCTTCTCCACCCGACATGTTTCTGTGATTATTATTTCCTTTTCAGTGAAAGGCAGTAGTGAGAGGAGGAGGCAAAATGTAAATAACTCATGTTGGAAACTGGCTGTGGTCCTGAGTTCAGTATCACAGCCATGCCAGAGCACTGTGGAATGAGCCCAAACTGCCTACCACTCACGATAAAGGAGATGTGACGCCTGGCTTGGGAAGTGTTTGATAAGATGGGCCTCCAGCTCTCAGAAGGGCACTCGCCGAGTTCTACAGACATACAGAGCAGATTCAGAGCTTGGCTGAAAGCAGCTCAAAACCTGAACCCACAAGCAGGCAGGAGTAGAGAAGTATGGCCTAGGGCAGGGCTTCCCCCACTAAATGGCTGAGTGACTCCCTTAGTTCACTGCCTTTCCATGAACCCTTGGTCATGACCGCTGTGACTCAGCTAGCAGTGTCACTTGGTGCAGGCTGCACGCTCAGTCTGAGGCTTGAGGCAAGTGCTGAGCTCAATACGGCCAGGGCCATGCAGTCCTGGTCACTGCAAGAGCTCTGGAAGCCCTTCAGAACAGGCTTCTTGGTACCATCAAACAGGGAAGACCTTGGGACCCACGTTATCTACAAGAGCAGATGGCCCAGACCTTGCAGGCTTTCCTTCCCTCTGCACCATGTCCTGCTACTCTCAGGCCAGGACCAGTGCACTTTTCTGTTTTCAGTTCCAGTTTCATTTGCCATTTCCATGGCCTGTTTGCCAAATGCTCTCCTTTCAGCTCCTCCTCTCTCATAAAGCTTCTTCCAGTCACCTCAAGTGTCTTGTCATACCTGATTTAGCATGAAGAGTTTGCAAGAGGGCAGGGCCTGAAGCTACCAGTGGAGAGTTAGGATGGATGTTGGGTCCCCCCTCACAGAAGGGGGGATCAGACCCTGGAATAGACTGCCAAGGGCAGTGGGGGAGTCCCTGTGTCTGGAGGTGTCGAAGGACAGCCTGGCTGTGGCCCTTAGTGCCCTGGTGTGGCTGTTAGGGTGATGTTAGGTGCTGGGCTGGATAAGCTCAGAGGGCTTTGCCAGCCTCAATCATTCTGTGAACTGTTTTTGCTTTCATTTTGCTGTTGGTTGTGCTAGGAACTTTTAGGTTTAGTAAGTTACAGCCTTCTCACAGCGGATGAACCAGGCAAAGAACAAAGATAAAATGCAAGAAGATGATGGGACTAGATGATCTTTCGAGGTTCCTTCGGATCCCTTATGAATGATGGAATTTATCAGAGAATTTCTAGGGGCTCTCAAGTGTTGAGGTAGCAATATTAGGCTGCTTTCAAGACACTGAGAACGTCTTCTCCCCTATCCCTTATCACCTGTAGGACAGGACTAAGATTCTGTATTGGTGAGTGCCTTCCTCAGCAGCTGTCAGGGATTTGTGACTGCAGAGCTCTGCCTGTGGCCAGCTCTACAGAGAGCTAAATGTGGAAGCAGCAGCCAAGAATTCATTCAGTCTGGTGCCCCAAATACGTCTTCCCCATCTTCTTGGAGGTACTTACATGCGGATCTGAACGGAATGCTTATTTTGCCTTGCACGCTGCTGATGGCCACGATGTGGCCCTGTCTCCTCTTGATCATAGAGGGGAGAAGAGCTAGCAAAAGACAGAAAAGACCAGTTCAGGGTATAGTGCTGCCAGTGCTGCTGTCAAGCATTCGTATTTCAGAACGTTCAGAGATGCTCAAGTGAATTTCAGTGGAGGGGTTGCACTTAGGATTCCTCCAACTGCAGCTGCACCATCACCTAGGAGACTCCTTGTGTCAGCGAGGCTGCACAAAGGCTGTTGGGGTTTCTAGGATCTCCCACATGTGCCGTCAGCAGGACTCACACTTTACTGCCTCCGAAACATCCCTCCTGTGGCTGCACTTTCTGTGTAACTGAAGCAGCTTTCTAGGAAAGCTACGGCTTCCCCAAAAACCCACACTGCTAAAACTCTAGTGTTTTAGCAGCACGGTCTGATAAAACCAACCAGCTCTCTCTTCATAGTTTCCTGACAGTCAGAGCCAGAGCAGAGTCAGGAAGTTGTTTTGAATGAGATGGTATCTCTTAGCAGGTACTTCCCAAGCACCTCCTTCAGGCTTGCTCATAAACCAGAACTGCCCTCCCCTCTGGTGCTCTACTAAAGACAACTGCAGACAGGAGTTCCGCTGAACTTAGTTGTGTTGTCAGCCAAATCCACTGTCCCCCTGTAGTCTGGATCACAGGTACCTTTGGTGAGGGCTACAGGACCAAAGTAATTTGTTTCCATCACTTTCTTATCCACATCCAGTCCTGTGTCCACGATTGTGCCGCGGAAACTGATGCCTGCGTTGTTGATCAGTATGTCCACGTGACCCAAGCTCTTCAGGATCTCTTCAGCAGCATTCACGACAGTTTTAGTGTCCGAGAGGTCAAACACCACAGTGTGAGGTTTGTGTGTCTGCGAATAAAGAGCAGAGGACCAAGCTGTGCCATATGCTCACGCTCCTGATGGCATTTCCCAACTCTGGATGGGCAGAGGCAGGGCCATCCAAAACTCGTGCAGTTACATTTGGTGGGGGAACATGACAGGACCAGGTTGTGCCCTTGTCTTTCTCTGCTCCTGCAGGCTGTTCCTTATACTGGAGCCTAGTCAGGGGGCAAATGAGACCTTCCTCATGTACTAAAGGTTTCTGTTGTCTTATTGCTAGGTCACACACTTCGGTCACAACTGCCCCCAGCAGTGCTACAGGCTGGGGAAAGAGTGGCTGGAGGGCTGCCTCTGGGAAAAGGAGTTGGGGGTGTTGGTTGACAGCTGGCTGAACAGGAGCCAGCAGGGTGCCCAGGTGGCGCAGAAGGCCACAAGCATCCTGGCCTGGGGCAGGAATGGTGTAACCAGCAGGAGTAGGGAGGTGATGGTGCCCCTGTACTCTGCACTTGTGAGACTGCACCTTGAGTACTGTGTCCAGTTTTGGGCACCACAGGATCAGAAGGGCATTGAGGGACTGAAGCAGGGCCAAAGAAGGGCAGAGAAGCTGGGGAGAGNGCCTCAAGCTGTGTCAGGGGAGATGGAGATTGGATCTTAGGAAGAAGTTCTTTACTCTGAGAGAGTGGTTGGGCACTGGACCAGGCTGCCCAGGGAGGTGGTGGAGTCTCCATCCCTGGAGGTGTTAAAAATCGAGTAGCTAGAGCACTTGAGGCCATGGTCTAGGGGTTGGGGAGATGTTGAGATGAGGGCTGGACTTGATGATCCTGGAGGTCCTTTCCAGCCAGGAGGATTCTATGACTGAAGAAAATGCATCTGAAAAAGTCAAAACCTGAGCCTCTGCCACCAGCACTGGAAAAAGATAAATGCTCACAGAAGGGAAGTCTCTTTTCCAGACTCAGTATTTGGCACATGAGTGCACTGGGGTCTGGGTACTCTGCCTTCACATCCTTTCACTGTCACTACAAGGCAAGGATGGCTTATTTTTGTGGGGTTTATAAGCTATGGCATGTCAGTTCCATATGGCACGTCATACTCCTCCAGCAGCTTTTACCCCCAACCACAGAGCTACCTTTTTCCTATCACCGAACAGAAAACCCCCAAGTGATTCTGTAGCTTGTGTAGTTACACGAACAGAACACCCCGCAACGACACAGGACAGCTCTCCAGTTCTGTCACACTTACACTCTTTCGGTGATTGGTGACAGCAGAAAGCTGCTGCACCAGGTCTTTGAGTTTCTCGCTGTCTCGGCCACAGAGCACCAGCCTGGAGCCAGCGGCGTGAAAGGCTTTAGCACATTCTTTGGGGAAAGAAAGGAAGAGAGAAAAGGAGATGTTTAGTGATTGACATAAACAGCAGATCCCCAGGGTACCTGGTGAAGGGCTGTAGCTTCTGTTAGCTGGCTAGAGTCTAGTGTGGCTTTAGGGCTCCTGAGTGACAGACTGGTTGTCAGTGAGGTCGCAGCAAGGTGCCCTTTTCCTGTGACTCTGACAGAGCCGTGGGAGTGGTGAAGCAGCCGCTGTGCTCAGATCCTGTGCTGGTTATGCAGTTACTGTGCTGCTTATGCATCCTCCCCTGGTCACATCTGTGCCTTTGAATTTTTGTCTGTATATCCTCGTTAAGGACTACGGTTACTCCTCTGAGCATGTCACCTGCACGCAGCATGGCCTGCCCCTAGGAGTTTCTAGTTTAGTTAACATTTCCAAAGGGTTTGGAAGCCTTGGAACTAGTGGCTTCATCTAGGTGATCCTATTTGTCAGGAAAAGGATGAAGAGGGAGGTTCCATGTCCTCCTTCCACTGCTACCAGCTGCTGAGGCAACACATACTCTTCTCTCGTCCCTCTCAGTGATCCAGGGAGACAAAGTGCTTGTTTGAGGAGCAGATGGTAATGAAGGGTGTTTTAAGAACACATAGTAATTAGAGGCAGTACATTAGCAACTGGGAGTGAGGGAGAAAGTGTAAGGACTTTGCAATAACTTAGTGAGGGAGGGAAACTTCACCCCAGCAACACATGGCGCTTCATCTGCCCCGCCTGCGCAACAGGAAGGTGTCTCCTGAGGTTCTAGTTCTCCCTTATCTTGATGTGAAATCCAAATTCCTGGCTTTTTGGTTGTGACAGGCAGAGAGGACCAGAAGGACCAATTCATAGGATGGTTCATGTTGGAAGGGACCTTAAAGATCATCCAGTTCCAACCTCCCTGCCATGAGCAGGGACACCCCCCACCAGACCAGGGTGCTGAAGGCCCCAGCCAATCTGCCCTTGAACACTTCCAGGGAGCTGGGGGGCAGCCACAGCCTCCCTGGGCAACCTGGTCCAGGGTCTTAGCACCCTCCTGGTGAAGAGCTTCCTCCTGACTTCTAGTCTAAACTTCCCCTCTTCAGCTTGAAACCATTCCCAGCCCTTGGAAACAGCCCCTCCCCAGCTTTCCTGTAGCCCCCTTCAGATACTAGAAGGCTGCTCTGAGATCTCCCCAGTGTCTCTTCTTCTCCAGGCTGAACAGCCCCAACTCTCTCAGCCTGTCCCTCTAGGAGAGGTGCTGCAGCCCTCCACTCATCCTCGTGGCCCTCCTCTGGACACGTTCCAACAGTTCAATCTCCTTCCTGTGTTGGGAGCTCTGGAAATGGACACTTAAGGACAAACTCCCATGCAAAGGCACCACCCATACAAGCCCTGTGTGTTCTGTACACGTACTCATCCTAATGAAAGGCCTCGAGAGCAGAGAGCACCTTGTCTTCTCTTCAAGAAGCTTTTAAAGCAATTAAAAGCAGAATTGGAGAATGTTTCCACTCAAAGAAAGACCAGATGTTATCTGGAAATAAAACTACTGTGGGTTTACTGACACCAGGGTTTGCTTTTGCTCAATCGGGCCCAGAGTTTGAATGCAGGGAGAAGGATGGGAAAGTATGGCAGGGCAGGTGGAAATAAAACACAACCGGGTGCAGAACAGCAGTTCTGGGAAGTTCCTGAGAACCAGTTTGACTTGGTTTATAGACTCCTGACAGTGCCACAACAACATAACTTGTTTCTTGCTTCGGTGAGCTCTGCTTTACACTGGATGACTGAAATTTTCCTTGAAGAATCTTGAGGCTTTTTTTTTGCATCAAAATTTGCACTGGGTAGAACTGCTGAGGCCGTGCAGGTTACAGCTCTAAATTCAGAGCAGGAACAACTTTCTGCTCATCACTGCTTTATTGCAACAGGTGCCCCTTCCACAATCCTCCTCTGGTCCTTCCTCCAGTGCCCAGTACTTACCTTTTCCCAGGCCAGAGGTAGCCCCTGTGATCACCACCACCGCTCCCTGGAGATACGCTCGCATCCTCATCCACTGCAGGAACCGAAAAAGGGCGAAGATCCCCAGGCTGCCAAAAAGCAGCGGGATGATGACTGTGCTTGTGAAATCCATGAGTTTTGCTTTCTGAATGGTCTTCCTAGAGGCACAAGATGAAACAGACCGTTTCAGCACCGAGACAATTAGCAGAGACATGGAAACTAGGGAAGTCCTTTGTTAACCCTTCCTTAGACCAATAAAACGAATCCCATACAGAGGCATTTCATCCCTTCATTTACACTTTGGGAAGTTCACCTCAGTCCCAAATTCTAAGCTGTTAAAACAGCTGTTTAAACTTGCTGTTGCATCTTGTCAGTTCTCGTGTAGCCAACTTGGGTTTAGAGATGCTGTTCTCACATTTTGCTCTGTATTCACCCTCTCGTACAAAGGGTGTTTGGAGTGGGAGCTCCTCGGGGCTGGGATATATCTCCATGTTCTTATGACAGTAACAAACCCTCCTGGATGTCTCTGGTGCAGCCAGTACCATGGTACCTACATG
The DNA here is from genome assembly GCA_013397515.1 of Upupa epops. Taxonomy (NCBI): domain Eukaryota; kingdom Metazoa; phylum Chordata; class Aves; order Bucerotiformes; family Upupidae; genus Upupa; species Upupa epops. The sequence continues at coordinate 498,001 of VZRI01010952.1, read as the reverse complement.
CCAGAAACACATTACTGTGTATTACCCCACTGGATATAAAGGCCACTCTGTCTTCACATCATTCAGGTTGGAAAAGATCCTTTGGATCATCAAGTCCAACCATTAACCCTACTCTACAAGTTCACCCCTAAACTCTGTCCACTAACACCATATCTAAGTGACTCTTGAACACATCCAGGGATGGGAATTCCACCACCTCTCTGGACAGCCTGTTCCAGTGTTGACCACTCTTTCTGTGAAGAACTTTCTCCTGATGTCCAGACCTCCTCTCCTGCAGCTTGAAGCCCTTCCCTCTGGTTCTGTTGTTAATGACCTGTGAGAAGAGACCAGCACCAACCTCTGTACAGTGTTCTTTCAGGTAGTTGCAGAGAGTGATGAGGTCTCCCCATTAGCCTCCTCTTCCTCAAATTAAACAGTCCCAGCTCTTTCAGTAGATTTATTCTCCAGACCCTTCCCCAGCTTCATTGCCCTTCTCTGCACTCACTCCAGCCCCTCAATGTCTCTTGTACTGAGGTGCCCAAAACTGGACACAATGCTCAAGGTGCGGCCTCACTAGCACTGAGTAACGGGGGGACAATCACCTCCTTCTTTTCTGCTGATCACAGGCTCATCTGGAGGCTCACGGTTAAGTTTTCTCTCTGGCTACATTAATTGCTTAATGCACTGAAATCTGTGCTCCCATCTCCGGTGTCTTTCACCACCTGTTAGCTGAGGGCAGTTACAGGATTTAACTGAACCCTGTGGCCGCTCTGCCAGGCTAAAGCCTACATTCGTGCTCCTCTATGCCAGCATTAATTGTGCAGTTCAGAGGAGGAAGCTGTGTTCTAATACAGTGAAATTAAACCTGTGAATGAAACCCAAGCTAAAGCTATCTCTGTGTCCCATATCATCCTGCGATTGGATTCTGATACCAAGCCATAACCCTAATCTCTTCGCTGAGCCACTACCTTCAAAGGGAGTAGTTTATGTTACGACTTACTACGTGGCCAAAGAGTAAGTGATACCTGTGCTCTAAAAAAGGTCACTCGTTTTCCCACTGTATGTACTCGGGCTTCTATACTTCCAGTCACAGTAAAGTCAGGGGCACCCCCTTCCCAGAATCGATGCAACTTTTGGGGTCACAATGCAAACTATCAGTGTAATCTTCCCTGCTTTGCAGAGAGAGTTTGAGCTCCTACAGTCTGAACCACCAGGCAGGTCTTCACCAGAAAGACAGGAAGGGTCTGGGCACGCAACTCATGTGCCACTTCAAACCAAAGGACAGCAAGAGACACAGAAAACAGGAGGTAACTGATAATGCTAACACACGATTTCAGTGTCATTACAAAGGACTGAGCTCGTATGGAGCTGAGGGGATGACACAGGCTCAGAGATAATATGGAAAATATCAGGCTCTTCCAGATTTCCATTGTGAGCTTGGGTAGAATTCCTCGGGCAGCTGATCAGTGCTGAAGCAGTAGTGAACTCTATAAACTAAGTCTTTTCTGCAGATAGAACAACATAAAATAAGACAGTAAAGCTGTTTTGTGGTCTCTCTGCTTTTTTTATTGTCCCTTTTTTCTTCCTTCTCAAAGGTCTCTCTGAGATTCACAAGATGAGAGGTGGGCAGGGAGGGTGAGTAGTGTCAGATGCTGTGCTGACATCGAGCTGTGGTTTACAGGACGCCCTGGAATCAAATCCCTTCAGCTCCCACATGGGACCCTTTGTTATTTCCAAAGTGGGAGCTGACAGGCAGACCGGCACTCTTTCCCCTGACCAGCTTTGCTTCTCATTTCAGTAAAAGGCAGATGATGGAGCAAAGGAGATGCAAAGTTAACTGGGAAGAGGGGGCTTTTCTTCTGGTGAAACCACAGAGGAGATGGGAGGGAGCCCGATGGTTGATTCTAGCATCATTCTTTCACGTTCTCTGGCAAAGTTAAAGGTTGACTTTGCAGGGTCTGAACTCTGCCACAGGGGCTGGTGGAAAAGAGCCCCCCAAACCTCCAATCAGATAGCACCCACTGCTCATCAGGATGAGCCAGCTGTACCTGCTGAAATTATTCCTTAATAGTTTACTAACTCATCTACTGTCTAAATGAAGGTCTGCATTTAATCCTTTTTCATTCCTGAGAAGTCTTTCCTGGCCTGTTATTGTTTTACTTTCTCTTCCCATATGACATGCAGGAACTGGGCAAGTGACCTGAGCTCTGCCTGAAGGCTGCATCAAGCCGAGAATCACAGTAACAGCAGAAACAGGAGCAACAACAGCAACCCTCTTCTGCAGCTTCCAGCCTGCAGTCTACATCAACAGGTAACCCCCACTAATAGATAGGGAGGGGAAGGAGTGGATGGAGGAGGGGAGTAAGAGAGAAGATGTCATGTAGATCCTTTTCTGTATCTTCTTCAAGGAAGACACTCAACTGGACTCTTAAAAAGAGCCCCAGAAGAAAGATCATATCAGTTGATCAGGCTTGAGAAAGAGGATGAAGTAGCTGGGCTAAATTATTATGGAAAGAAGAGAATTTCTGTAGCATTGCTGACCTACAAGTTTAGCTCTGATTTCACAGTCTGTATCACAGACCTACATGTCCTTCTTTTAGCTTTTGAACAAAATCACTGATAAAATAGACATCAGTGGAACAAGAGCACATGGAAATTGGCTGAAGCCATAGAGCCACAGTGCTGAGTGATGCCCCGAGCCAGGCTGCTGACACAGCAGGGTGGCAGACAGATTCTCCTCAGTTTTCAGGGTTATTTGGTGGGAAGACCAAAGGAAATACTCGCTGTATCCTGAATAAGAAGTTATGTTCTGTTCAGAATGTGGGTTATTTGCTGCAAAAGTCAGAAGACAAAAAAACCTGCTGTGGTCTGAAGGAGCAAGAGATTGATCACAGATTAAAAAATACCTGATTCACATGAACAAAAATGAAGTTGCAAGACAAATGCTGGGTGGGAGAAGAAGATTAAAAAGCATAAAATGCAACTGAACACTTTGAAGTGCCTGAAAGACATCCCAGGGCCAAAACCACCATGTCACTCACACTAAAAATGTGGGGGTGGGTGGGGAATGTGGGTTTCCAAACCTAATTCAACAGGAACTGGGTGTTCTCAGGGCTCCTGCTCAAACATCTGAGACCCCTCTGTCATCACTGTTTGAAAATGTGGGTATTCATGCTGAAAAAAGCCTTGTTATTAATTCTGAACAGATAATGTTTGTGATTATCAGCAAGAGAGAAGCTGCTGTTCATACGTGGTTCAGATAAAGTCCTGCAATTGTCAGATCTCCATCCCAAAAGGGAGGATTGGAACACAGCTGTAGAGAGCAGAACACCGACAACATTCCAACAGGTAACTGGAAGGTACCTGAAAAGCTAACCAGACAATAATTCACTCATATCCAGTTTAAAAACCTCCCCCATAACACAAGAACTGGGGGTTATCCCCTGAACACCAGGGCAAGCATTCCTGAAGGAACAAGGATCTTGGTTAATAGGGTCAAGAGGGCACTAAAGGGAAGAAAGATGAGATCAAGTCCTAAAAGAATCTAAACCCCTGAGAGTTTCCCTACACAACAGCAATTCTCCTTTAGCTTCAGCCACCTAAAATCACATTGTCCTTTACATGACAAATGGCAGCAACTGGGAGGCTATTTTCAGAAATCTAAAGGTGGGGGCATAAGAGGGGGAAAAACCTCATTTTTTCCTAAGGAAGCCCTTGTTGAGCAGCACAGCAGCTCTACACCCTGTTAGCTACCACCTTTAGTCTGAAGAAAGCACAATATCCTACCTTTGAAAAGCACTTGCCAGTGGCTCTGTGAGCTGGTGTCTCCCTCGGGTCTTTTAACAGGACAGACCTGACTTAAATTTGGAACTGGCAGTGGCCCAGGCCACTGCGCTGTGCCCAATGCCAGCAGAGCTGCCTCTAAAAACAAACCTCCGCAGTACAAGCTGTGACCTTCCCCATGGGGAGAGAATTCAACCCCCAGCTGGAGGAGGTAAAAGTGAATTCTGAATGATACAAAACTCAAAGTCAGCCTCTGAATTTTTTTCTAGTGCTCATCAAATAATGGAGCATCCATAAAGGCCAGGACTGGTCTTTCCACTCTCTACATGGGAGTGGGGAATGGTGATGAATCAGTTGTAAATCTTTGTGGCTGTAATTTGTTTTGAGGAGCACTCTCTGAAATGGGTATCGTGCTACTGAAAACAGATTAAGAAATTAATAATTTCTTCCCTTATAATTTATGAGAAGTTTGAGCTCAACTGAATGGACAGATGAGTTTCTCATCACCCCCAGCTCTTACTAGGGAAAAGGGATTTCCCTCCAGCAGAACCAATTCACTAAATCCCTTCTAAGCCATCTTTGACAGGGAGAACAGGGAGCATTACTTACCTTCTACACAGAATCAAAGGATTACTAAGCCTGGAAAAGGCATCCAAGATCATCCAGCCCAGCCCAGGACCTGACATCACCCCATCAGCCAGACCAGGGCACTCAGGGCCACAGCCAGGCTGTCCTTCAACGCCTCCAGACACGGGGACTCCACCACTGCCCTGGGCAGTCCAATCCAGGCTCTGAGCACTCTTTCCACGAGGAAGGGCTTCCTAACATCCAACCTCACCCTCCCCTGGCAGCTTCAGGCCCTGCACTGTGTGGCTGGGAGAAGAGCCTGACCCCCACCTGACTACAACCTCCCTTCAAGGAGAGGGAGGAAGTTCCCCCTGAGTCTCTTCTTCTCCTCCAAGCTTAACACCCCCAGCTCCCTCAGCCTTTCCCTCCAGTTCCTTCCCCATCTCTGCTGCTCCTCTGTACCCGCTCCAGCCTCTCAGTCTCCTTCTTGAAGTGAGGGGGCCCAGAACTGCCCCCAGTCCTCAAAGGGAGGCCTGATCAGTGCCCAGTAGAGGGGGAAAGGCTGTTGTCTCACAAGTTTTACTGTCAGACTGTGATTAAAAAGTGAGATGGTGCAAACCACTGTAAGCAAAGAGAAGATAATTTGTGAGCAGAGTAACTGAGGAGGTTTTACCTGGTGGGAGAGACAAGCACTCTGCAGCCAGGCAGCCCTGCCACCTTCTCTGTAAAACTGTGCCTGAGAACTGAGAGCTTGCTCTGTCTCAAAGAGACTAAGAAGTCAGCCAGAGATACGTGGAGCTGAGGAGTGAGGCAGGGGGCAGGGAGCCAGAGCCTGAAGCCCTGAGTGGTAGTCTGACCTCTTAACTCTCTTATCTCCCTTCCCATTTTCCTCTCCTCTCAGAATTGGGCATCTCATAACTGTGGTGATTTCTGTGCCTTCTAAGCTCAGGATCTGATAATTTCAGTAAACTTTCATGTAGACCTATGGAGTCAGTCTCCTTCATCTGACCCCAAGTAAGCCCGTGAACCTGAGTCACTCCCTTCTCCTGAGATCAGGATGTGACAATTACCTGAAGCAACACCTGGGAAAACCATCTCTTGTGTTTCAGCACTTCCTACAAGCTCCTGCTTCTGTTTTAACCTAACCAAGCAACCAACCTGCCCCATGGTTGTGTGTTTCCAGCACTCACAAACATGCAAAACACCGGAACACATCTGGCATAAATTTTAAGACTTCTAGTTGAAGAAACTCATCGTAAAGTTGTTCCTTTTGATGTCCTGCTCTTTGTCCTCATGAACTGCTGCAGGAAATGGTTTGGACTTTATGATCTTAATGTTACTAATGACAGGATGAGGGGAAAAGGCCTCATGTTGCATCAGAGGAGGTTTAGATTGGATCTTAGGAAAAAATTACTTCCTGATACTTTGGTTGGGCACTGGACCAGGCTGCCGAAGGAGGGGGTGGAGCCACCATCCCTGGATGGGTTTAAAAAACCAGGAGATTGAGCAAATGAGGCCATGGTCTCAGGGCTGGGGGGTTGTTGGGATGAGAGCCAGACTTCATGATCCTGGAGATCTTTTCCAGCCATAATGATTCTGTGATGTTAAAGGTCTTTTCCAATCTCAACAATACTTGAAAAACCACCTCAACAGATCTTCCTGCTGCTCTTCTCCAGTTCAGGCTTCATTTCCAACCCTTCCACTCAAAAATCCTCCACTCTATTGGAACACAACGGTAAATCAAACTGGAATTACGACAACATTACAGCACCTGCAGTGCCAGGGAAGGTACCTTGCAGACAACATTTACCCAAAATACAGCGAGGGGCTGGGAACTGGCTCTGTTCCAACCCCTCCCGCCCTCCCCCAGGTATTTAACACCGATTTAACGCCCACCCGACCTCTCCCGCACGCCCCGACCTTCCACCACCCCGCGGCCTGCGCCTGCCCCTGCTCGGCGGGGTCCCCGGAGCGATCAGAGAAAGCGGGAGCCAGGCCCAGAGCCGGGGCTGAGGGGCCGGGGGAGCGCTGGGGCTGGGGCCGGACCCTACCTGGGTCCCTCCGTCACCATGGCCACACCGGAAGCTCCCGGTGCTCCGGGGAGGGGTGGGACTTCCGCCAGAGCGACCAATGACAGGCAGCGGCGCGACCCGGAAGTCGGTGTCAGAGGGCGGGCTGACCCGGCACCCTCTCCAACTGCCCCGCACTGGTCCGTCTGCAGGTACCGCCCGGGTGGGGAGCGGCGCCTCTGCTCCTGGGTTCCGCCCGGCTGGGAGACACCGCCGGAGGTCCCGTCGTGATCCCGTGAACTCCCGCCCTTCGCTTGTGCCGCGGAGAGGCTGAGGGAGCTGGGGGTGTCTACCCTGGAGAAGAAGAGGACCTTCTCCCTCTCTCCAACACCCTGAAGGGAGGTTGCAGTCAGGTGGGGGTTAGACTCTTCTCCCAGGCACCCAGTGCCAGGATGAGAGGGCAGGGCCTGAAGCTGCCAGGGGAGGGTTAGGTTGGATGTTAGGAGGCCCTTCCTCAGGGAAAGGGTGCTCAGAGCCTGGACTGGACTGCCCGGGGCAGTGGTAGAGTCCCCATCCTTGCAGGTGTTGAGGGGCAGCCTGGCTATGGCCCTTGGTGCCGTGGTCTGGCTGATGAGGTGATGTTAGACCCTGAGCTGGGCTGGATGAGCTCAGACCTTTGCCAGTCTCAGTAATTCTGTGAGAGGCTCAAGGTGCTGTCACGGGGGTTGGGATGGAATGAGGGGATGGGAGAAGGGTGTGGGAGTGACACCCGCAGTTGAGGCTATTTTTACTGGCAGAATCACATCAGAAATGTGGTTGTTCCTGAGTAGCTGAGCTGGGTGTTCAGTGTCTGGGGCTTGATTTAGGGGAATTTTGTGTTACCTGGTTTTACCTCCAGACAGGATCTCTGAGGAGCCTGAACAACATCCTATGTGCAGTGCTTATTGTTTGATGCTTTGGGCTACCTGTGTTCTAGAGGTTCTGTGGCTTCAAACCTTCTTGAGGTCATGGCGTTGATACAGCATGGTAGAGCACAAATCTGACCAGGCCTGTGGGATCCTGAGAGCCCAGTGATGCCAAAAGCTCTTCTGGACTCCATGGTGTCAGGAGCTTTGCCCTGAGGAAGGACAGGGCACACATGGCTTTGTCCCAGCCCAGGGAGCTTCTCCATGTGGTAGTTACTGTGTGTGTAAACAGAAGATAGAGGTTCACAGGGGCATTAAGAAATTCTTCAGCATTATCCAGAGACACAGACAGTTCACCCCAGATGTCTTTCCTTGTGAACTGTGGTGAGATTTCATCATTATATTACACAGATACACAGATCATTAGGAGTTGGAAGGGATCTCCAGGGGTCATCGAGTCCAACTCCTCTGCTTGAGCAAGATCATAAAACCTGTAACAGGTTACACAGAAACCCATCCAGACACATCTTAAGAGTCTCCAGAGAAGGAGACTCCACACCCTCCCTGGGCAGCCCCTTCCAGTGCTCTGTCACCCTGACAGTAAAGAAGTCTCTCCTCATGTTGAGGTGGAACTTCCTGTGCTCCAGCTCACATGCATCGCCCCTTGTCCTATCACAGGGTGCCAGTGAAAAGAGA
>VZRI01010952.1:431565-469183 GCA_013397515.1 Upupa epops | reverse complement strand
GCTCGGTGTCTGCGGCCTCCGGGATGGCGTTGGGGGGGATTCCCTGGATGGAGGCTGCAGCCAGTCCCGGGGCCTCCTTCCCTGTCTTCTTCCCTCCCCGCCACCTGCCCCGGCTCTCCGCAACGGGGCCGCACCGCAGCGCCGCCTCCGCCTCCTCCTCCTCCCGGAGGTGCGGGAGGCAGCGAGGGTTTTCCCGGAATACGGTGGGGGAAGGGGAGGCCCGGGGCAAGGGGCACGTCCGGGGCTGCGGTGGAGCTTTGTGCCCCGCGGGGGCGCGCCCGAGCCCNTAGAGGAGGCATTGCTCGGTGTCTGCGGCCTCCGGGATGGCGTTGGGGGGGATTCCCTGGATGGAGGCTGCAGCCAGTCCCGGGGCCTCCTTCCCTGTCTTCTTCCCTCCCCGCCACCTGCCCCGGCTCTCCGCAACGGGGCCGCACCGCAGNGGTCTGCGGGGTGGGAACGATGACACTGGTTTATTTTTTATTTTTCTTTAAAAGAAAAAGGAGGAAAAACCTGCTCGTGATGAAAATTCACTTTGGAAAGGGGATTGCTGGTGTTGGGGGCAGGAAGGGAACTGACTGGAGTAGGTGAAGAGATGGGAGTTTGTTCTGGAGTATGTTGGTGCTTGGGGCAGGCAAACACCAGGCACAAACCATAAATCCCTGATAATGTGTCAGAACGTGAGAGGAAGAGCACTCTTCCTCACCTATCTTCTAAAAAATCACATCCCTATCAACATGTTTCTGGAGGACTTTTTCTCTTAACTATGCAACTAATGGCTGTTTTTTCCCTTCCTTAGAATCAACCCGTTTTTATCTTCAAAGTGACTTGGCAGATTTCTATCAGGCATCCTGTTCACGGCTCAGGAGGGGCGAGCGATAGCTACGCGTAGCTGAACTTGGGTTTTGGGGCAGTGCAGATTGTGTCTGGGTTGAGATGGCCCATTGAAAACTTTCTGATCCTGGTTGCTTTGCATTAAGCTCCTCAGCTCATGATTCATAACAGAACTAATGCACGAGAGATGTACTCTAGGGGTGAGGCAGATAACCTTTTTATCCCTGTTGTTTTGTTCATATTCTCAGGACAATCCAGTTTTTTACTTACAGAGGAAAAAATGGAATCTGAGAAGAAACACGTTTTACATGTATTGAGCTGTTTCATGGTCCTGCGTAGTACAGTCACACTTTATTCAGTATTTATAACTCCCCTACAAGTCAATCTTAGAAGTCTGTTAATCAAAATCAGTTTTTATTTAGCCTTCGGTGTGTCAAAATACCAACTGGTATGTAATAGGTTATAGCTTAAGTGGAGGAGAAAATTATATATATATTCTGAAGGGAAAAGAATTATAGGTGAGGTGAGAAGATGCCTGAGACAAATAGAAATCGGGTGTTAAGTGGGAGAATGAAAATGAAATTTCATTATTGAAATTGCCATTTTTTAAAAACCAATGTGGAGCCTCCTTCATAACCTGCTGCAGCAGTTTAGGTTTGCTCTTCTGGAATCTCATGGTGGTGATATGCTGCTCATGGCCTGAAGAAAAAGCTAGAAATAAAGAATATTTGGCTGTAATCAGCCTGTTCTCACTTCCTCTTTGCACAGCCAGGCTCACAGAGCAGAACAGGATTGTTTCAGAATTATCTGTCAGCTCATGGAAAGCATGTTTTCCAGATAGATGCTAGAAATGGGGTTGGTTTCCCCCCCTCCCTTCCTTTCTTATAAAGCAGGTAACCAGTCTAAAAACAGTTGGGTTCCTGAATTCAGCCAACCTGAAATGAGTGGGTATCCATGACCGTGTATAGGGAGATGTTTTCACAGCTGAATTTAGGGTTCAGTTCCTAGTCTGTAAAGACTAAAGACAGTCTATAAATGTCAGTTGTGGTACCTGACCTCTGCTGCAGAGGGACATGAGACCTTCCACTGTATTTTTCCTTGCTGAAAGGCTCTGTGTGTATGTGTGTGTGTATTCCTCACATCTCCCCATGTAAAATCTGATCAGTGCTGTATGGAGGCATGTTTGTAGTCTGGTGGCTAGAAGGCAGTCCTTTGTCCGTTAATCTTTCACACGTATGTATATGATTGTGTACATATATTTTAGCACCACAGCTCTGCTTCACAGAACCTCTTGGTGAGGATTGCTGTTCTTAATCCTAATCAAAGTGATGAGGACTCATTAAGTGCTGGGTAGAAGGGGATTTTCTGTTGGAAAATCAAGGACAATCTTACTCGTTTTTCACAGAAAACACTTGATGTAGGGAGTTGATCGTTCATGGGAAGCGTTGATCAGTTTAAGTGTTAGCTGAGCCTGGATGTAAGAGTTGTGTTGGCTGCATGGTGATAGCCAGACGTGAGCTGGTGGGTTTCTAGAATGGTAACATGCTACCCCTCCTAAAGCTGACTTAAAAATCTAGATAGCAACAGCAACTGCAGGGGGCAGAAAGTGTCCGTTTCTCCTGCTTTGCTTCCACTGCCTGCTGCATTATGCTTTGGAAGACCATTTTAATGCTGCTTACTGTTTGCTGTTGGTGTTTAATATGTTACCTTTTCTGCAAATAAGCTTTTATGAGCCTCAGCTCCCACTTCAGTATGTTTTACAGCCAGCGTTTTGAGCGGAAGAGCTGTAAAGCAGCACGGTTTATGGTTGGGAAGCTGTCGCCTGAACGTGTGTTTGAATTGTCAGTCAGAAGAGGGAGGTAATTGTGCGGATACCTTTGTAGATCCTGGGATTCTGGTGAAGGTTTTAGCTCTGTGTTTGCTACTGAAGTGCTGTCTGTGCTGGGATTTGAACCATCGCCATGGTGGATCAGTGTACCTGTGTGAAGGAGGGAGGCTGTAGCTTGCCTCACCTCACTGCGTCTTGACCGGTGATAAAGCACGGCTCTCACAGAACGTGCTGTTGTAGGCTGTGTAAATGTGCTGCTACTGGTAAAGCTTGAGCGAAGGCTTACCCTCACCCTAACGTGTCTGTCACACTCAAGTGTGGAACTGGAAAAGGGGCAGAGCAAGAAATCTGAAGAATGGTTCTTGGAATTGTGATCATTGTGGTTAAAAGTTGGGGTTAGATTTCAGAGCTTAAGTTGTCTGTAAAACGGCACAAAAATCAGGGTTGGCTGTCTTAGCTTTAGGACTTCGACCTGTAACCCTTTGATTTTTAATTTGCTATAGTTAGAATCTGTTTAATAAGCTGATGGCAGAGCTCATGTTTCTGTAGGTCATGGACTTTACCTTGAATATTTTGATGTGGAAATTACCTCGCACTTAATTAACTAACACTGTGTAAAGAGGTCCTTAAATTTGACACCAGTACCCTCCATTCAGGAATTACGGAACAGACAGAGGATGCTAAAGACTTCTGCCAGCCTTTCGTGTCAGCTTTTTCCATTTTTTGGTAGGGTCATGCTTCAAACTCTTTGCTTTAGAATTACAGATGAGAAATGTAGTTGTTGGTCCCCAGCAGTGAGCAAATAGCCATGTAGACGCTTCTTTGCAGCCAGGAGTTGGTAATGGTTCCAGTGCTTGAAGAGCAGCTGAATTTAGTTAAATTCTTAGTGGACAACACACCTTGGAGGAAAACTCTCTCATACTGAGTGGTTCTTACTATGACTGCTCTCAAAACGTTCTTGGCGATAACCTGCTTGTTGTGACTGTAGTCATGATGTGCACAGGCTCCTGTCTGCTTTTGAACCTCATGTAGGACTCTGCATCTGAGTTGGAGTAATCACAAGGACAAACAGTTGGTGGATGGATTGAGAGCAGTTCTGAGTAGTACTTGTGAGTTTTGGTAGACTAAAGGCTCAACATGAACCAACAATGTGTGAGTGCAACCCAGAAGGCCTAACGTATCCTGGGCCGGGAGGTGTGTTGCTCCCTCTCTAGTCTACTCTTGCATGACCTCACCTGGAGTTCTGCAGCCAGTTCTGGAGTCACTAATACAAGAAGGGCATGGAACTGTTGGAGCAAGTCCAGAGGAGGCCACAAGCATGGTCAGAGGGCTGGAACCTCTCCCTGTGAAGACAGACTGATGGACTTGGGGTTGATCAGTGTGGAGAGGAAAAGGCTTACAGAAGCCTTCCAGCACGTGAAAGGGCTACAGAAAAGCCAGTGAGTGACTTTTTATGAAGGACTGCAGTCAGAGGACAAGGGAGATGGTTACACGCTAAAAAAGGGGAGATGGGAATGAGATCTGAGTAACAAATTCCTTCCTGTAGGGTGCTGAGGCCCTGGAACAGATTATCCAGGGAGGCTGTGGCTGCTCCATCCCTGGAAGCATTCAAGGCCAGGTTGGATGAGGCTTTGAGCTACCTGGTTTGGTGAGAGGCATCACTGCCTGTGACCGGGGGGGTTGGAACTAGATATCTCTGAGGTCCCTTCCAACCTAAAACCATTCTATGCTTCCGTGTGGAATTTCAGAATGTTTGTTCTGTGCTTCTGCCAATAGATCAAAGAATAATTGCCTGTCAGGGGTTGAACGCTCTCATTGACAGCCAGTGTGTTCTGGCATATTTCTTCCTGTTTGAAAGCTGCTGTTGTGTTCTTTCTTCCCCCATTATTCTCTCTTTACATGGACCCTCCAGACTGACCCTTTCAGATAGGAAGAGACATTTTCTTATCTAGGTGATGACCTTTCTTCAGGTGTCCTCCCCATGCACTTGCGACCTTGGTTCCTTGACAGATCATTGATTCACGGATATTTAAAACTGAAATGGGTTTGTTTCATTTCTGAACTTCCAAAGTAGAAAAAGCTTATGGCAAATAAATGCCATGTCATGCTTTTGGTAGCAAATACTGTGGTTCACAGTTAAGTTCTTGCTAGAATGACCTTGCAGTCACAGGATTAAACTAATGGTAGAACTTCTTGTCTCATGCCTGTTCGGGCACGCTTGCTCTCCTGCTGTATTCCTTGCAGCCTGGCCCCATATACCTGTCCAGGAACAGGGAAGTGTTGCTTAAGTAATTTACTTTGCACCATAACAAACGGGTAAGCAACCTCACCAGGTTGTGCTGCCTTCTCAAGCTTGGTGTTTGGATTGCTGAAATGAAAAAGGAAATCTTAGCTTGTTTTTCTGTAATGGTTTTCAGCATGTGCATCAAACCTCTGGATTACAAGTCTTGTTGCAGCATCGGAAAGAGGCGTTCAGGATTCGAGAAATGTCTCTCTTTTCAGCTGCATTCTCTGCTTTGGCTGCCTCTGTGAACACTCTGATCCACTCAGGAAGGATGCTCTTTGCTATGGCTTGTGGGGACTGCCTTCTCCCTGAAATCCCATGCCAAGTGTCAAAGTGAGATGCAGGCTTCATTGTTCAGGAGGTCTCTGGTTTCGTAGCTGAGCAGCCTTCCTTAGTCCTTAACCTCTAAGGACTGAAAAGGTCCTCAGGCTTGTTGCAGGTAATGTTCCCTTTCTCCTCAGTGTGAAGATGGGACCTTTTGCTGCTGTAAGAGATAACCAGATGTAAGATTTTTAGATCTAGACACAGCAGAACCTTCTCTATGTGTTCAGTCCAGACTGTGAATGCTCCAGTGAGCTTGTCCCTGGTGCCAAAGAAGAGTCTAAATACAAGACCACCTTCTTCCTAGTGGTGTTAATCCCTACTTCATATCCACTACCGTGTTTTTTAAATAACTGCTTGGTTTCTGTGCCAAAGGTTAGGAATTAATCTTGCACCATGAACTCTGAGGTGGTGAGTAGCAGTTCTTGAGTCATGGAGTCTGGACCATTGGGACTTAAGAAACGCTTGACCGTATCTCTGTCTTGGGTCAACACTCCCAGTCTGATTTAAAGGTTACACAGATTTCTTGTCATTGAAGCTTACTCATAGTAATACAGGAATAGTAGTTGCATTGGAACTGTTTGCTCATCTTGGTTTTTTATAATATGGGTGGGGAGATAAGCAGGCACAACAAATACAGTTTTCTGTGTACTTAAGTTTACTCCTTGTTGCAGAGTAAGAAGATGGATCTGCACAAGCTGATGAAGAAAATAGGGCTAAGCTGGACAAGAAACTGTCTTATTTTCTGTTGTCTTTTCATCAGAGAAGGTTTGCTAACAGACAGGCTGTTTGTTGGGAGCAGTTGTAGCATCTCTCTAATTTTGTCAACAATCTTCTTTGCTTGATACTGAAAATAATTGAAAGCTTTCAGATTAGGATGACACCTAGTAGTGTGAAGGTGGGCAGAGTGTAATGGCTTTGTTTGATTCATTGCACTAGCTGTTGAGCTTTATTTTAAGCCATCAAAGCTTTAAACCCTAAACAAAGAGTAGCTGATAGCCTCATTTTTGTTTCAGGCCTTAATCTGTAGCATTAACGTGAAATTGGAGCTGCAAATCGGTTACAAACCTTCTAGTCTCCTTCTTTCATTTGAGCATTTTCTGTTTTGGTAATTGGAGTAACAAATCAGCGGGTAAACGCTGCTGACTGCTGGTGGTAGTTGCCTCCTTGTGAATTGCTGACTCCCCTTCTCTCTGGTTTACTACTGCTGGAGTCTGAGTGAAATGAAAAAAGGATGGTTTTCCTTGGGGATGTGCTCTGGGGATCTTGCTTCGTAACTAATGCTGTTGCAGCTGTTTAATTTGATTCCCAATGGTGGGTGATTTGTTTTAAACCAGAGAAGGATTAACTCGGTTTAAAAGCTTGTGTTTCTCACACTAAACTTAGCACCCATCATTCTTCCTTCTCATGTGTGCACGATGAACTGGGAATGTGGTTTCTTGATGTCTTTTTATTGGCACATGAAGGGCTTTCTTTTAGACTGTACCTTTCCATTCTGTTAGACCAGTAGCTACTTCATAGGATGGTTTAAGTTGGAAGAGATCCTGGAGATGATCTAGTTCCAACCTCGCGCACATGCCTCCCTTGAAAATGTTTGGTTTAGGGTTTTTAAGCCTTGTGTTCCCATGGTTCCCCAGGTGTAGCACATGGTGGCATCTAAGGGTAGGAGATGCACATGCTCTCTCAATTATGTATTAATTATAGTGGCATCACAAGAAAGGCAATTTGAAGGTGACTCATGGATTCTGCTCACTGTACTAGATCAGTATTTTTCTTCAGCTGTGCAAAGACCCAACGCTGTTAGATCCTTCCTAGACCTGCAGAGAAGTGGCTATGTCCTGTCTCTTGTTAACCTACAGGCAGTGAAGCTAAGTGAGTGAAATGCTATGATGACATTACAGTTTATTATGTTATGCTGGACTGTGTTGTCAGCAAGCAGGGCTGCAGCATAGGGAGAGCCATATGCTATCTGCGAGGCCTCAACTGGGAGTCTTTCCTAGCAGGAGCAGTTCTAGAAGCTGATAGGTCTGTTCTAACTAGATGAAAGCAGTGGCTTGGTGGTTGTACTCTTCTATATATTGATTTGGCAGTCCTCTATGTACACTGCCTAATTCAAGAACTTTGCTGCATTAGCTAGTAATGTAATCAATGTTGTAAGGAGTTACTGCAAAAGCAACCTGCATATTGTTTGGTTTCCAAGCTGTGGTGCCACATTAATGCGACTTGCGTAGCAACTCTGGAACAATGTGTGGTTTGCTTTAAGGCTACTAATAGTGCGCTCTCTCATCTAAGAAAAAGAATAGTTTTATCTGTTTCCAGACCTCTTTGACTATCGGTAAGGCGAACTGTTACCAGACACCAGTTGACTCAAAGTAACTGGAGATTCACTTTATCAGTGGTAACTGATTAGCAGCGAGCAGTCTGTCTTGTCACATTCTTTTGTGTGTGAAACACAGCAAATGCTTTTATTCCAGTTCTCTTAGGTAGAATGTCACTCAGTGGGTGTTTCTGTTGTTCAGCTTTGTTTTGTTTTAAATTTGAAACCCCTCAGCTATACATAGTGTTCTAAAATTCTTACTTTATTTCTGCCTGTCTCTGCTGCTTCACCAAGTTGGCAAAGCTAACTTTTCCCCCCCATTCTCCTTGTTTAATGGTGCTTGAAATGATTGTAGCTCTTCTCCTGTACAGTTATCACTGGTGATGTCAGCATATTGCTGGGAAATATTTCTCCAAAGGTCTACAGCATATAATTTGTTGCTGGATAAAGAAGTTGGGTGTTAGACAAGGTGAAACACAAATGAAAAAAACAGATGCAGTAAGAACAGTTGTTTTCAACATCTAAAAAACCCAAACAGTTGTTGTTAGTGCAAGTCTTCACGGCCTGTGACAAATTCTGACATTAAACATATCAGATATATTAAATACCCTCATATATCTTCATATAAAAAGTAGTGAGAAGCAGTTTTATTGCCTGAGCGATAAAACTGGAAGGAAAACCTGGTTTTAACTAGGCTTGTATGGTCTTGCTGGTTTGCACATACATGTAAGATGCAAATATACAACTGTTTGTAAATCCCATGGGTTGTATTTATATTAACTTGAACTGCAAAGATGGTTAATCTACATTGCAGTTAAGGGATTATTAGAATAGCTGCTCTTTTTCATTAACCTCTTAATCTGCAGTTCTATGTTGCAGCTCTGGCCCGAGTCTATTAAGCCAAGTTTTGATCCATAGGTCTCTTGTTAATCCACGACTAAAAAGGCCATGCTTATAAATCCCAAAGTTACTCAATCAGTCGTAACTTTATTTTTGCCTAAACACATGAAAAACCCTGCAGTATTTGACAGTAGTTAATTGTTGGGGATGATGGAGTATCAAACACTGCCATGGCACCGAGTTCTATTTGCAGTGATTGCCTCGCTTGTCACTCACAAGTTCATGCATCCAAGTAGCCTTTTTTTAAATAGGATTTGGCTTTGGATTTGTCTTACTGAATTGACTGCCGGGGCTTTTATATGTGTGTTTTGCTTCTGTTTTTCTAGGGCTTTTGTTTTCTATACAGACTTGAATGCTGTTAACTTCAGTGTGTGTTAGCACAAGGAAAGAAAACAACATCTTACAATCTTTAGTTTTCCCTCTCCCTGCCTGGTTTTCTCACTTAAAAAGAAAGGATTGATCTTTTCCTCCTTGTGCCTTTGCCTGACCTGATGTTATCATGCACAATGTGGCATTTTATTATTCGTGCTTCAGCCCTGGTATTGCGGTACAAGGGAGATTTTGAGGCACCTTCTGAAGAATGTGGTTGGTAAATAAAGGTAAGATTTATTGCACAGCAGATGTATGACGACTCCATAAGTGAAGACAGCTGAGATAGCTGACTGATTTCAGAACCTTATTTATGTTAGGTGAGCTTTGGTGACCCAGTGCCCTCCAGTGACAAATGCAAAATTTGTCTTAAGGTTTTATGTTTTCCTTTGCTGTGCTTCATTATCTTCACATTACAACCCAGTCCTGCTTGTAAACTGGATCACTGTCCTGCTTGGCAGCTACTGACTGGGGGGGAAATTCTCCAATAATCTTGTTTTCTGTACATTGCTGACTTCTGTCATGCTCTGTTAGCAAACATCTTCCCCTTCAAAAAAGCTGCTTATTGGGTACGTTTATCAGAATGCTTCTCAATTCCTTGTCCATTCGTGACTATATTTTGTGGGTTTGCTTGTGGGATGATCTTAACACTGTTCTGGGGAACAGAATGAGGAAAGTGGAGAAAATAGCTTCAGGAGTTACTGCAGTGATGTGCATGATGAGGAACAAGGCTCTCTTCTGTCATTACAAGGCTTTTCCCTAAGGAAATTCATCTCTGCACTTTGTCCAGCATAATTTTATCTCGCTTGGCCTTACCCTTAGTGATGTGTTGTGGGAGTAGTGGTTGACAGTCAGCTGACCAGGAGACAGCAGGATGCCCAGGTGGCATGAAAGGCCAATGGCATCCTGGCTTGTGTTGGCAATAGTGTGGCCAGCAGGACTAGGAATGTTAATTCTCCTCCTGTACTGCGCACTGGTGATGCCTCCCCTTGAGAACTGGGGGCAGTGCTGGATCCCTCATTTCAAGAGAGAGATTGAGGGGCTGGAGTAGATCTAAAGGAGCAATGAAACTGGGGAAGGGATTGGAGGGAAAGGCCAGTGAGGAGAGGTTGAAGGAGCTGAGTGTGTTCAGCCTGGAGGAGACTCAGGGGAAGTTATAGACAGGTGGTGGTTGGGTTCTTCTCCCAGGCAGCCAGTGCTAGGATGAGAGAGCAGGGCCTGAAGCTGCCAGGGGAAAGTTAGGTTGGATGTTAGGAAGCCCTTCCTAAAGCTAAAGGTGCTCAGAGCCTGGACTGCCTAGGGTGGTGGGGTAGTCCCTATCCCTGGAGGTATTTTAAGTGTCGTGGTCTAGCTGATGTGATCTTAGGGGCTGGGCTGGATGAGCTCAGAGGTCTTTTCCAGCCTCAATAATTTTGTGATTCTGTTTTCTTGTCACACGGTAATTCTGCTTGGACCTGAATGTACCAGACTTGTCCAAATAAATTAAATCTCTCCATCTCACTGTATTTTTTCTGTGTTGATTCAGTTACCAGAATCGATTCAGATTTGCATGTGCAGAAATGTTGCTCTCAACCACTCCTTTGCTAATTGAAGGAGCCTAAATCACAAAGCGGAGTGGAGTGGTACCAGAGTTCATACAGCTACCGAGTGTATTGCTGTGTATCTGTGACATAGAGCCAAGTATGAAAATGAAAAATATGCATGGAGCAGTAGAGAAATTGCTTTACCACACCAAAGTAAATCTCTTGTTCACCCATGCGGTTAAGTATTTCACAGAAGGGAAACGAAGGGAGAGATCCTGGTATGTCTGAGGTCATGGGATGTCTTATAATTGGAATGCAAGTTTTTAGCCCCTTACTGCAGGATATCAGGCAGTAGGAAATGGGTTTTCTTGTCTCTCTTAGGCTGTGAACTACCAAAGCCTGACTGCTGAAAAGCAGAACTCTGTGTTAGCAGTAACATGAAGAATTACTGTATTACAGCAATTCTTTGTGAAGCGCACAATTTAATTCTGTAAGCATGGTGTACCTGTAGGTTGAGACTGTTTTGCAGACAGGGTGTTTTAAGCAGCATTAAAAAAACACCAGCAGATGACTTTAAGAAGATGAGTTAGCAAATCTTGACAGATTTTACAAGCTTGCATTAAAATTCAAAGCCTAGTTTTGTTTGTGGGTACTGGTGAGGCATGAGATTGTGATGCAATTGGCAGGTGGTTTGGATGAGAAGAATGCTGTTTAGATACAGGGCAGGGCAATACTGGATTTAGCAGAGGAGGGGACCTTTTAGCTCATCATCAGCTAAGATCATCATCATCATTAGCTGTGAGTTGGGGACCTTTTGGCTCATCATCAGCTGAAGACTAGTGAGTGGAGAACACAAAATCCAGCCCTCTAGCTGTGGGTTTATGTGAGTCTTTCCATAACAGTCCAAGGACTTGCCAGCTCTTGGCCACATGCTCTTGCTGTCATACCATTTGCTGCATCATGTTGGTGTGACGGTGCTCTGCACCAGAAAGAACAAAGATGAAAAATACCTTTTCTCAGTATTTCACTTGCATTGGCGTTATGTGTCAGTATAGGGGTGAGCAAACAGCTGTAGCATCAGTAGCTTGAGGGCAGATGCCAGTGTTGTGGAGAGGACTAGAACAGTGATGTTGGAAGTCTCTATGTGGCAGTTTGCGGTACAACCAGTGTGCGACTGCTACCTTCCTCTGCACTTGGCCACTGACAGACTGACTGTGCTAGGATGTTCTCCAGGTACTAAAGGTTTCTTTGTGATGTGTGGCTAGTACTAACTTCAGTCAAAAGGCTCTGTGGAATCACCTCTGCTACTGCTGCAGTAGTGTGGTTGTACCTGCTGTTCCAGGTCTTGTAGGCTGCTGTGGAGGTACTTGAGTGTGCTGAGCCTGATATGTGAAACTCACGTTTGAAGTCATTAGAACTTATTCCTTTATGCAAATAATTTACTTCTACTTCAGTTTCCTTGTGAAAAATAAATGAAGCGGGGAGTGTAGAATGCCTGTAATCTGGGATCGGCTATTACAGAAAATCCACTTTTCATATTACATTTAATTTAATGAAATGAATAGTGGTTTTCTAAGTAATCAAGTTATGAGCTGCTTGTTCCCCTCTTAAACAGTCCTGTCTCCTAAGTGAAGAGTTCGGTCTCATCGAATCAAACCTTTGTTAAGATGTTTTAACTTGTTTTGGTGTGGGTTTGTTATAAGCATCTTGTCACAGGGGTGTGTGCCTAGATCATGCTCATGCTGCCTGTATTTGAGGATGATGGGATAATGGGATTGTAAATGAGCTCTTTAAGGTACTGGTTTTCCTCTGGCCTACTCCCTTGTGTAGTCTAGAGCAGCCCCAAGGCTGTTGTGAGTGGTGCCAGCTGGCTGTGGCCCTGTGGGACTGGTGTGCCAGATGGAGACAGCAGGAGAATGGCAGCACTCCAGTAAAACCCCAACGTGCTTCCCAGGGTCGAGGAGAGGTGCTGGTTCTGCAACGACGTCAGGGCATTCGGGAGCAAGTGGTTGTGCTGGTACTTGGTTACTCTTGTACTGATGCCTGTGGGTCTTGAGGAGGTGCGTAATACAGGATTCAGCTTGTGAAACATTTGAGTGTGTTAGCATCTCCTTGATCTCCTCTTTCCTAGTTACATTTCCTACAGCTTCCATTCTGTAGCTGTGAAATGTTCAATTCCATCGCTCCTACAGATAACCAAACAGAACACAAAATAATCCACCGTAATATTGAGCAGGCATGGTGCTTCCTCATGTGGTGCCGTTTCCCTAACAACTGAAAAATGCTATTATCTAAAATAATACCCCAACCTTGTTAATGCTTATAATTTCTATTTATTTTTTTAAATTAACACATCTCCAGTCTCTTCAATTCACTGCCTGAGAGTGACAATCTCTTAGCGTGCTCAAAATGAAGGAGACCTGAAGTTCTTATCCATTTGTCTGGTGAGCTGACTTTATAGTTATTTACTGAAAGAAACTGTGTCTTAGCAACTACAGATTTCACTGGTACTCTGCTACTGCAGTATATTTAGGTGGGGCTGCTGGTCTGCCTCAACTTAGTGTGTTTGAGAACAGAGTCCAGTCTTGCAGCAGCACCAGAAAACCTCATGTGCAGAAAATGTTCCCTGCAAAAATGTACTTTAAAATACCCATTTTATGGAGATGAGGGAATAAATGGGTGAAACTGAAGAGTTCCATCTCATGAAGGCAGCTGAAACGCAGATGTTTTTAGAGGAGCTGGGACACACCAACTTACCTGGTGTTTTGTCACTCTCCTGCCACAGAAGTCTTTGTTCTCATTGCCCCATTAATGCAGCTAACACTTCTAATCCAGTAGCCCAAAATAGCTGTCAAGTCTGGATTTGACTCTGGTGGCTGTGCGGATAGTCAATATAACCCAAGATGCTGATCTGTAGCTGGTCTGTGCCAACCAGCTGAGGTGTATAAACCTATTTTGGGCAGATATTTCAAATGTCTCATGTAAATAAGCTAATGAATTCAATGTGTTAGGATGTGAAAGGGCCCTTCTCAGCAGAACAGTTTGCTTTCTTAAGACAAAAGCCCCATCAACCTCCAGAACCATATGGATACTGCTGGGCCATTAGGTGTGGATTTGGGGGTGGTCATGTTGGCTCTGTGAGGGACACAAGGCTATGTCTGTTGTGAAAGATAACTCTAGCTTGAAATAACAAAGAACTGAGAAATCTCGAGAAATAATTTGCAAGCAGCTCTGGGAGAATTAAAGTCAGGACTTTGTACCTTAGCCCCCTGTAATTTCTTGGGAGTTGAGGGGTAATAAACTGTTTCTACTGGGATTGATTTGGTTTTTGTTTTCCTGAGTGATCAACCATAGATGGCAGCAGGAAATGTCATCTCTGTGAGTAGTAGGAGTTAATTAGTGGTTTGGAGTTGAGGTGGCAGCATTCTGCTTCCAAAGATTTGAGTCCTCTCTGTGAATATCACACCAAACTGGACCCCTTGGATGAAGGTTGGTCCTCCCAGCCAGCACAGCATTCACTTCCTCAGTATTAAAAAGCTTTAGATGCCCTTCCCTGATTTTTTTTCTCAAGTAGATTTTTTCCCCAGACTGACTTCAGTTACAAGATCTGCTTCAACTTAGTGTTTACTCTGCTTTGCTACACAACAGTTTTGTTCCATTTTAACTTACACAGAGGCTTCTCATCCTAGGGCATCAGAGCTAATTTCCTATCAAGATCTATCAGGTAAATTGTGATCGCTTCCTTAGGAAATCCTCGATGTGTTATGCTTTTAATTCTTTCTCGTGCTGTCATGCTTGGGAGCATGGAGCTGCGTTATATCTTCTTACAGGTATGCACTTGAAATAAAGCTTTCTAAGGAAACTATAACGTTTTCCTTTTTGTCATGCAGTAAGCTGTGCTTTGTGTAAAACCAGCCTGTCTGTGAGGAGAGGCTTGTATCAGTGTGTCCCCAGCAATGACGCTGGGGAAGGGCCTGGAGGGAAAGTCTTACAAAGAGAGGATGAGGGAGCTGGGGGGGGTTAGCCTGGAGACTCATGGGGGGACCTTATCACACTCCTTATCCCTTCAGAGGTTGGAGTCAGGTGGGGGTCAGGCTCTTCTCCCAGGCAGCCAGCGCCGGATGAGCTCAGAGGGCTTTTCCAGCCTCAGTGATTCTGTGATATCCACTGTGCTGTTCCTGTCATGTTAACATGTTCTGTATCCAGCTACTGACAATAGTATGTGAATTAGATTTCTTCTGAGAGGTGAAATCCTTTTGTCCTGGTTTTCCTCGATGCTGAATCCCTTCACCTCAGCTATTCATATGGTTACCTTCAGTATTTCCTTCAAGTTTGGAACTAGAACGTATAATCTGTGAAACCAATTGTATCAGCATTAATACTACACATTTCTTTTGGTTCATGAAGCAAAGTGAAGTTGCGTTAGAGGTGAAGCTGGTGGTTGGTGAAAGCTCCTAACTGCATTTAGAGAAAAAAAATCAGCAAACCAGATCAAAGAGCAGAAGTCAGACTTTACAGCCCTGTGAATTCCACAGAGCAAAAAACTCTTAACTACGGTCAGTGTTCAAGCAGGAGGAGGATTCTGTGATGTTTTCATTCATTTTTATGGCTTTCTTCATTGCCCTCTATAGAGTTTTTCTTTAAAAAACATGTGGTAAGGTGCTTTGTTTTCACGTTTCTTCTCTTTGTGGTCAGTTAGCTGTGGAAGTGGAATGGATGGCCATGAATCTGCCCAACAGAGCTCCTTAATAGAGTTGGATTTGATATAATATCATCTCTGACCTTCCAATGAGGCCAAAGCTGGTGTTGAATCTGCACTTAACTTACAGCTAATGGTGTGTGGAGTTGTAGAACACACAAGATTTGACAAACTCTGTAACTGGGCGTGAGTAACACCGTACATTACGCTGGGTGATTGCTTTTTTCCTACA
Organism: Upupa epops; assembly: GCA_013397515.1. Classification (NCBI taxonomy): domain Eukaryota; kingdom Metazoa; phylum Chordata; class Aves; order Bucerotiformes; family Upupidae; genus Upupa; species Upupa epops. The sequence goes on along the minus strand of VZRI01010952.1, from coordinate 453,879 downwards.
GTTCGTGCCTTGTTATCGTAGGAGCTTGTTTCAGGGTGGGTTGGTTTGACTGGATGCTTCAGTGTCTTTGTGTGAAGTAGGAGAAATCTGGGTGGTTTCCCAGTTTTTGGTTTTGTTCTTGTAACTGTTCCTTGGAGTGCATCCTCTGTCATAGGCAGTTCCTTATTTGCAATGGCTGCTCTTCCCTTTCTTCTTCCTCTTCCATACGTTGAGTTTCCCTTGGTATTCCTATTTTTGACTGTTTTTCCCCCTAGAATTTATCTGTTTGTTTACATTGAAGGCAAATGTCTGTGTTTGGGTCCTTAATTTCCCAACATGAGCCCACCCTTTGGAGGCTGATTGTGGAGCACTTACTCCTGATACACTCTGTGAGCAGACTGCTCCTCATGCCAAGGTTGTAAGTGTTAATCTTGCTGCAGACTGGGGTGATAATTCATTGCTGTCACAGCAACACATGCTTGAAGTTGCTTCTTGCCAGATTTGTTGGCTATATTCTACACTAGAGAGAACGATTTCAAGAGTCTTATTGCATAGCCAGATGCTGTAGAACTAGTGCGGTCAACCTTCCCCTCCCCCTTTTTTATGACTCTCCTGACTTCAGGAAGGAAAAACTATTGCAGAGTGAAACACATTCCTGTGGCACGCTAGCAGAGAGGTGGATGAACTGCTGACCATGGTTCAGTTTTCTGAATGATTGGCTTGTAGGGAAGTTGTGTTTTGTGTTCAATGGAAAAAGGAAGGAAAGCTGTTAAGGCAGGGTGAGAAGAATTTAAGATGGAACTAGACTATGTTTTGTTTTCTCTACAGTAATTGGATGCTGTGGACGTTTTAGGCTTTGTTTGAGAGCAGATACAGATGACTCAATTGTCTCAATCCTAAAGAACTTCTGCCACCTGCATCCTTGAGAGCTTTCAGAAGGGAAGCTTGATGAACTCTTGTTTCATAATGATGAGATCTCCTAGGCACTGGCCTGTAAAATGCTGTTTAGTTTACTTACTTCAGGCAGGTTAGGGGTGTATAACTAGCTCACTTGGAATTTTTATTCTGGGCTGCTCTGCATGCCTAAGAAAATGTAACGTGGTCCTGTAAGTTACAGCCGTAGCTTACAGACTCATTATTTGAGCTCACTGGAAGATAGATGATGCTGTAAGCCAGTTCAGAGTACAGCACACTGCTTATACAAGGAGCATCTGTCCTTTGAAGGCTCCTACAAACCCTTACATCAGCAGCTGTTACCTCTTTAAGACTGTAGAGCTCTAAAGAGGAGAGTTGGTAGCATTTTGGTTTAGCATCTGAGATCCATCCATACACACTGTAAAAAAACAACAAAAAAAGCCTGTTACTGAATGGAATGGCTTCTAAGAACCCTACATTTAGTGCCCAGTGGTGTTTTTCACCAGGGAAGTGAGACTTCCTGGTTTATAAACCTGCTAGTATGCTTCTCCTGGTGTATTTCCAGTATAAACCTCAGAATGGCCAGTGGCTAAGCATTGTGTCACCAAGAACGCTCTTTTCTCTCAATACTTGAAGAGATGTTGTCATAGAAATTACATAATTAGGAATGTGTTCCTGTAGGTCAAGATTCAGGTGAAAACGTGGCGTTGGGGAAGTTTTCTCCAGTATCACCCGAATGATGTGCGTCACTCAGCCTTCCCTACTTTTCATTCTTCATTGCCTCAATTGTTTGCACTACCAGATTGTAGGAAACGCTATCTTGAGAATCAGAGCTAACACATGAGGACCTGTGTTAGACCTGAGCAAACCACTTCTTTACCTAGCAGAGTCTGCTTTTCAGCAACTTTCACTCTACTTTCAGATTCTTCATTTAAATCCAACTGTAAAAGACCTTGTGTTTGTCCACAGAATGCTGCACATGTTTACAACCATACGAGCAAGCAAGAGATCATAACTAGAAGATCTGTAGGGGATCTCGGGTACTACTTTTGTTCTACTCTGTGTGAGATGACTGATGATTTGCAATAGCAGTACTTCCCTCACGTATCCCCTGGTTTTGCTCTTAACTGGTTTTTCAAGTGAGGGATGCCAAGGCAGTTCTGGTTTTTGCTCAGACTTGGGAGTGAGGGAGAAAGTGAATTACCATGTTTTCCCTTGTCACCCCCACCCCAGAGCTGTGGTTTGTGCATGTGTGCCTTGCATTTTTCTGGGTACAGCCCAAACGACTGGATCCTGCTGCTGGGGGTAGCCCACACAGCCCTTGGGAGATGATGAAAGATTTGCGTGCTCTGTTGTATTTCTGGCTCCCACTGACATGCCTGAGTAAATGATAGATTGAGGCTGAGTCTGCTTTGCCGTGTGCATTATAGATGTTGAATTTATTACTGGTACCATTTATGTAAACGAGGATTTGTTTAGAACAAATTGCAAGAGAAATTTCCTAGCAAAATGCAGCTAGCACTGTGGTTATTTAATAGCAGATACAACTATTTTAACCAAAGCCAGGCACTCACAAGCTGCTTTGATTGTGTTACCTCTGGGAAGGGATCTGTTAGTAAACCAGCTAATGCCTTAACCAGCTGAAAGTGTCCCCATGTCTCTCTTAGTTTTGGAATCACAGATGAACTCTGTTACTGGAAGAGCAAACTGAATCGTGCACCTCAGCTGCGAGAGAATACTCACTAGTGTGCTGAGAATGAGAAAGAATTAAGAGTTTCTGAAAATTGTTAATGCTCCTGTAATGTGGGGAAGGACAAGGAAAGGAAATGAGGATAAATGCCCTGGTTTCTCCTTTCCCAGTGAGATGGCACTTCCAGACCTTCAAAGTAGCTGTTCCCCCCTCCCAAATTCAATTGTTCACTTGGGAGATGAGGCATTTCAGCTTATCTGTTTGCTTGAGCTGATTGATTTCAGACCTTGGTCCTTTGCAGCTTTGGGGCCCAGGCTATGTTGTCCTACCTTTGGATGATGTTTCCCTCTTGGAATGCAATGTGGTAACTCGCTGAGATTACATCAGCTGGATTCCCTGCTGTAGGGGGAAGCTGTGGATACCAGCAGACTGTCCATGTTGGTTTGGGGAGAGAAGTGAAATTGGCAAGGGAAGGCAGAAGAAGATTTGAGCTTGGTGTTTACGTTTTGGTGGTATAGCTGGTTCTCTCCCTCCCAGCGGCGTGTTCTCTCATACACGAAAGCCCTGTCACAGCCACTGTTGGCCAGGTTTCATTTCCCCAAAGGATGTTATAGTGTTAGCAGAAATTACTGTGTAGAGTTAACCTCTCTGCCTGCACAAACACAGCCTTCTCACATGGATGGACCTTCTTGCTTTTCCTACATCATTTTTAAATGCTGAAATTCTATGTGGAGTCTGTGGAGCTGTGTGTAAGCGTAACGGATAACTTTCTCTGCTGGTGCACACATGTGTTGAAATTGAAATTTAAAACCACTGGAGAAAACTTTTCCTGTCAGTCTGAAAAGCAAGAGCCTGTCAGTCTCGTCTTGTGATAGAGAAATCTTACATACTATTCCAATCTCAGTGATTCTGTGAAAAGATCTCTTGAGTTCGCCCAGCCCAGCCCATTATCTAACATCATCACATCAGCAAGACCAGGGCACTAAGTGCCACATCCAGTCTTGTCTTAAACACCTGCAGGGATGAGATCTCCACTGCCCCTCTGAGCAATCCATTCCAATGCCTGATCACTCTTCCTGTGAGGAAGGGCTTTCTAACATCTAACCTAGTCCTCTCCTGACACAACTTGAGGCCATGGTCTCTTGTCCTATCCCTAGTTGCCTGGAAGAAGAGCCTGACCCTTCTCCCCTTGATTCTATTCTTTATCTTGATTCTTTTCCTTGCTTTTGGAGAGGATCTGGAGGTAACAGTATACTGCTTGATGGGAATCAGTTAGAAATGTTACTTGGACAACCAAAGTAATAAACTGGTAAGTCCCTCAAAAGCTTGTGCTATCCATCTGCAAATGACTTGTTAGGAGAAGTTAGGGAAATTCTCCATGCACTGATTTTTATACGGCTTGTCTAATTATTCCGTTGATTTTTCTTTGAAGCACAGGTTTGTGCCAGGGTACACTGGGATATATCTGACCAAAATACAGAGCAGTAAAACTGTGGTTGTAATCCATGAGTGTTCAACTAACAAGGCGGTAATGTTATTAGTGCTGCCTGCAGTCTGCGTTTGAAGTGTGTACTTGAATCTTTCTTAAGTCTGTGCTTCATTAAACTGTCTGGACCGTTCTGATTGTCTATCAGATGGTGTCTCTCATCATGTTGGCGTTTTATATGTAGATGTATGTAATTAATTAAAGAAATATAATGAAAGTCTGGTTTAGAAGTTACTTCTGGTAAAGCTTTTCCCTTGTCCACAGTGTCTTAACTGTAATGGAAGAAAAATGTTACTTAAGTTGTTCCAATCTGTGTGTCAGATGCTAAGTACATGTAGGTACATGGAGCCGTCGCTGTTCCCATCCCTTGTTTTAGTGTTGGTTGTACAGTGACTTAATCCATTCTGTTTTACTAACAGTGCAAATAATTGGTCTAAATAGTTTAAAAGCACATTTATCACTTCAATCTTAGTGTCTTGTGGAAGACTTGAAGTGCTGGAGCAAGTACAGAGGAGGGCAGTGTGGCTGGTTAAGGGTCTAGAGATCTTCTGAGGAGCAACTGAAGGAGCTGGGACTGTTTAGTTTGAGGAAGGGGAGGCTGAGGGGAGACCTCATCACTCTACAATGCCCTTTCAGGTAATTGTAGAGTTTGGTGCTGCTTTCTTCTCACAGGCCATCAGCAACAGAGGGAAGGGCTTCAAGCTGCAGCAGGGGAGGTTTAGACTTGATATCAGGAGAAAGTTCTTCGTGGAAAGGGTGGTTAAACACTGGAACAGGCTGCCCAGGGAGGGGGTGGAGTCCCCATCCCTGGATGTGCTCAAGAGTCACTTAGCTGTGGTGTTAGGAGATAGAGTTTAGGGGTGAACTTGTAGCGTAGGGTTAATGTTTGGACTTGGTGATCCAAAGGGTCTTTTCCATCATTCAGTGGCTCCTTTTGAGCTTGATCTTGTGTCATGAGAAACCATGATGTGACAGTGTTTTGGTGTTTAGAAGCCTGTCAAAACATGTATTGATTTATTTATTTTGGTGATGTTGCTCTTGGGTAGAACTCAGGGTTTGCTTTTTGGGGATTTTTTGCCAATATAAATCTTAACAAATATTTAGCTTTTTAAAGTCTCCATTCGAATGTGGAGGTTTCAGTACTTAATTTCATTACACAGGGTGCCACTGTCCTCATTGACTCCACACACCCACCAAACACAGTCATACATTAAACCCCACACATCTGTAGTCACCAGTAATTTGCTTGACCTTGGGGAGAAGAAGCAGAGAATGGTAATATGAGATACTTCATGGTGTGTGGTATCCAGTACAGTACAGAATCTGTTCCTTCTCAGCCTTTTTGAGGATCAGGTTCACTAATTTAACGATCAATTAAAGAGAGCCCAAGGTTTGCTGTGTTTTGTCAGAGCAATGCAGCCAGGCATCACTTTCCCTCCCCCTTTATCTTTTTTGGTAATTTCTTAGGATGTTAATTGCTGTTAGCGTTCCTGCCTCCCCTTCTTTGGTTAGAAAAGGAATTTAGTAAGTTTTCTAATTCCATGCAATGGCTATTCTTATTCCACCTCCCATTTTCTAAGAGAATATTTGGCAGCCAAAATGCTGCATAAAAACTTTGGGGTAAAGAGCCACTGCTATGCCTTGAAATTGTGGCTGTCCCATCCTGGGAAGTGTTCAAGGCCAGGTTGAATGGGGCCTTGAGTAACCTGATCTAGTGGAGGTGTCCATGCCTGTGAAGCTGGTTGGAACTAGGTGATCTTTAAGGTTCCTTCCAGCCCTGGCCATTCTGTGAAATAGCTGCTGTTTCTGACTTTGTTTCCTCAGTAGAAGCAGAATATAGCTGCCCCAAGACAGACAGTATCTCATTTTGCTGGAAAGCTGAAACTGCAAGGCAGGTGAATGGGGACAGCAGTACTCTTGTAAATACCTGCATCATTCCTCTGCTCCCTCCCAGAGAGGCTTGTGGAATAACGATGGAAACAGTGGCCACTTCTGAAAGATTGTCAAGGCTGTGGAGTGCTACTCTTCAGTCTCTTTCAAAAACACATTGGTAAAACCCCCCCAATCTCTCCAGGCCTGTTGCAATATTTTAATCAACCTTAATTTTGCAAAACTTTTATTAGTGTTTTGACTGGTAGGGCTGAAATCTGACCAATATGTAAAATAGGAAGGGAAATAGGAAGGGACCTACCTTGCTAGTTAATTACTATCTAAAAGAGCAGAGGATTTGTTGCAAATTCTCCAAACCCCTGTTCTGTATGTATGTGCAGTGCGATGGCTGTTTTAAATATTTATCAAGGATGGAAAAGCCTGTATTTTAAGGTGTTGCTGCTGACTGCCTTGTAATGCCTGCAAATCCTGAGTGATAATAGCCCCTTCTCTGAGGAACTGCAGAATCGCGTCTTATCTCTAAATGGACTTCTGGTTATTCCAACCTATTATCTGCTTGCCCAGCAGTTTCAGGGAACTGGAATTTATCTGTAGAGAACTGCTTTCTCTTTCCTTCTCTTTACCTAGCACCCCCACATCCCCTTTGCAAAGAAACAGGATTTTGGCTACCTCTTGTTTACATATTGACCTGTGAGTTTGAACTTCTGATGTTCAAAGAGCTGTTCCTTAGGGAGAAGCGTTGAGCTAGTCCAGGAATAATTAAGTTAGCGTTGTAAAAGCCCTTCTGTTTCAAATGACCACCTTAGATTCTAAACCAAATAACTGAGCAGCTCGTTTGCACAGTGAGACTTTACAGCTACCACCTTTTTTTCCAGTAATGCTTTTTTGGGGTTTGGGGTTTCTTGGGGTTTTTACTGAGAATTTAAAAGCTCTGGTGACCCAGCTTTGTTTCTGGTTTTCAATTCAATCTGTTAATAAAATCTCATTCTGCAGGCAGTGCTTGCTGCATTGGTACTCAGAACAGTTCCAGTGATGTCGGTGTAACTAACTCCACATGTGCACAAGCCCCATATTTTAGGATTATCATCAAGATGTCAGTGTTTTGTGTTGCGGATGCAGCAGTCATTTTTTCCCCAAGTGTGTGAATTCTGGAGTCTTCTTTTCGCATCCGTTTCAGAGTATTGTGTCAACTCTGAATCTGTGCTTGGAAGGCTGCTTGGATATTGCTTTCCTGTCCTGTTTTCAGACTCAAGCAGGTATTTCCTTTATAGCTCTGAGTAAGCTCCGCTGTACTCAAGCGAGTGTGCTGAGGAACAGTGGGTTCTGCATCCTCGTGAGACAGGCTGTGGCAGTTTAGCTGCTAAAGAGAATTCCTTTTCTTGCAGCTTGTTGGAATTGTTAAGTGAGATTCTATTAATCATAATTGCAAGGTCACTAACTATGCATCCCAGTCTGGCTTTGTAGATGCTGGTGACACCCAAATTCTCTGTTTGGATGCTCAAGAAAGATGATTTTGTCACAATAGCTGTGTGCGAATAGCTCAATCACGTTTGCTGCTGGAGTTAAAGCAATTTGTTCCGCTAGTGCGTGCTCTCATTTTTAGTTCTGCTTTTTTCGGTTGGGAGCTCAGATCTACGGTTTTTGCTTTCCAAATAGATTCTTTACATCGCACCATTATTATACAGTTCAAGTTCTCTTCTGCATCCTGCTGCACAGGAAAATGCATGTGCACCCAAGTACCTATAAGCTTTTCTGATTTAACAGACTGTAAGTTATATCTGAGTAATTTTTCTCTGAATGCAGGCTGCTGCTTTACTCTTCAGATGCTCTCTTGGTAAATGAAACACTACTTATCTTAATTACTGGTGTTAACAGGTGTGCTGTGGGCCTGGTATCAGGTAGAAAGTTAGGTCTTTTTATATTTGACAGACATAACAGTAACTGTAGTTCTGACTATCTTGTCTGAATCGGTGCCATGTGCAGGAGGAGTTGCTGGCAATCACCGGTAATGCATAAGCAGATGAGCATCTTCCCTTCTTCCAAGCATCTTCTGCAGTGACTGCTATTGCTAAAATGCCTCATGCTGCTAATTGTTGTTAAGCGCGTGCACTCTCGAATTCTCGCTGTAAGTAATGACTGTCTTGTAGTGCATATCTATCTCTTCTAAAAGGCTCTCTGTTCCTACAGAACCCACATACTTCTGGCCAAGAGCATGATGCAAACTGCAGAATGGCTGTGGCATTAAACTGATGGAATTAGAGCAAGGCCTTTAGAAAACCACTTATCCCATCGTGCAAATGACACCTGTGTTCTCATACTGGTTTAGGATGGAAAACTGCAGTGGTGCTCAGTTTGTCTGGCATTAATATTGTGTAAAGTACCTTCTGAAACCATCTTCTCAAGAAATTGAGTTTCAAATTCCTTTTACTGTCTTCTAAGCAGAATGGTTACCCTTTTGAACATGTATTTCGTGTGTGTGTGTACCTAAGTTGTGTGTTCATTCATATACGGGATGGCTCTTTACAAGAGCTAGTGGGGTAAAAGGGAGACATGAAATTGGCCGAAGCAGTTTGGATCTTACTTGCAGTACTCCTGTCTTGCAAGATGCTGTTAGGCTTTAGCTGATTTGAGTGTTTAAAGTTAGTTTTTAAGAAGTTGAAAAGTGGCTTCCCCCCGCCCCTTCCCACTCTTCTGCCCTTGGTGACTTCTGCCTGCTTCTTCGCTTCTTTCCATCTTGGTGTGTATCTGTATCTTTTGGGGTTGCTTTCTTATGATTTGTGGTGGAGGGAGTGAATTTAAAGTTCTTCATGGAATCACACAGAATTATTGAGGCTGCAAAATACCTCTCAGATCATGCAGTCTAGCTGATGACCTAAGATTAGCACAATAAGCTAGACCTTGGTAGTAAGTGCTGTGTCCAGTCTTTTCTTAAACACCTCAAGGAATGGGGACTCCCCTACTGCCCTGGGTAGTCCATTGCATTGTCCGATCACCCTTTCTGTGAGGAAGGGCTTCCTAACATCCAACCTAACCCTCCCCTGGCAGCTTCAGTCCCTGCCCTCTTGTCCTGGTACTGGTTGCCCCACCTGTCTGTAACTTCCCTACAGGGAGTAGGAATGAGAGAGATAAGGTCTTGAGGCCTTCTCCAAAATGAGTCAGTTGTTTCATTGCTTGCATTTGTAACTGGTTTGGTTAACCCCCTCTCTGTGTCTGATGCTTTAGATGAGAGGTCTTGATTGAAATACAGTTAGGGCCTTGGACCCACAACATTGATGGCAACCCAGATGGGAAACATGGGGGTCCGGACAAGGACCTCTACAATGCGACACCACAGATACAGAGAGAGCAGTCATTTTTATTCTTGAAGCAAAAAGTGAGCTGGTTTATTGAATTTGAAGGGTTATGTGAAGCTTGGAGGATGAGCTGTATAACTTATGTAAACCAGAAGATTAATTGTTACATGACTGGAGAAATGAACTTTTGTCTACACTAAATGCCCGTGCATGCAAATGTTCTTGCAGTTGGATATTGCCCACAGCACCTTTACAATGTTTGTCATGTTTCCTGTAGCAGCTGCTAAAGGAATTGCCTGCAACAGTGGGACCTGAGAAGTTGTGATCTTCACCAGACTTCCCTTATCCCTCTTGCTTCACAGCATTCCTCATCTGTCTGCTATGTGAGCTGCTTTTCTCCTGTCATTTTTTTAGTGTCATTGCTTGTCTTTTCTCTAGCAGAACTCTAGAAATGAGTTTGCTGTGCAAAAATGCTTGTTCAGAGGGTTGTGTGGAGAATGAATATGTTTGGTGAATCTGGAATTCATTTCTGGAGGCTCAGGGGAGACCTTATTGCTGTCTGCAACTGCCTGAAAGGAGGGTGTAGAGAGGTGGGGATTAGTCTCTTCTCGAAAGGAACAAGGGATAGGACAAGAGGAAATGGCCTCAAGTTGTACCGAGAGAAGGTTAGGTTGGCCTTGAGAAAAGACTTCTTCCAGGAGAGGGTCCTCAGATCTTGGAACAGGCTGCCCAGAAGCTGTGTTTCAGAGTCGTTGAGATCTGGAGCTCAAGGACAGAGTTTAGTGGTAGCCTTGGGACACTTAATCTTGAAGGTCTTTTTAAACCTCAACAATTCTATGATTCTGTGGTCTTAAGTTTTGCTTGGGATTGGTGAACTGAGAGTCCTAGTGCAGATGTTGGGGTAAAGGCTTGTAATTAGGACCATTCCCCTGCTTCCCTCCCAGTTAGACTGCCATCACTGGATTATCAGACATGGGATGTCAGGAAATCCTGCTCTGATTAAGTTTTGTGTCATTTTTAATTCCAAGAGTAAGTTCGTTACCGAGGAAGAAGTGCCTGGTCGTAGATTCACAGGACTGATGAAAAACACTTGAACTTGCCTGCAAACTTTGAGGAAAAACTTCACCTCTCTTAGCAAACCTTTTCTCTGCATTCTTAATTTCTGTGTGATTAATCAAAGAATAACCAAGTAATTCATTAACTCTGACAGGCTAATCATCTTCTACATCAAAGTACTGCTCTCCTAGCTCTCTGTCAGCAGACAAAATTAAATCTTTAATAGAAATCTTAATGCCTTCACCAAAAAGAAGTGGAAAATGTTATGTATTATGTAGGATATTATTCTTTCTTGCTTGCAGGGCACAGGCCTTAAGGCTGGGGGAGCATCTGAAGGTGAGAGTGTTGCGTTTTGAGTACTTCCCCTGTTCTCTGGACTGATTAAAGCAGTGTTTAAAACTGCTGAACGTAAATCCATTTGATTTCTTCTTAAAATCAGATTTTTACATCTGTGAAACATAAAGCTCTACAAATAAAAAGCTTATAAGATGTTCTTTGGCACCTTTGAACATTATTCTTTTCTCTGCTAACCTGAGCTTTAAGAGCATCCTGTTGGAGAACATGGAGCAGTGTGTGTATTAGTTTTGTCAGAAGGGTGCACCACGGAGAGAAACGATGGCGTGACGTTGAGAGCTTTCCATCTTGATGGTTCCTGTCCTGCAAAACTCTGAGCCATTCCAAGGACTTTAGGGACGTCATTCTCCCCCTGTACTGGGCACTGGTGAGGCCTCACCTTGAGTACTGTGGGCAGTTCTGGGCCCCTCACTTGAAGAAAGATACTGAGGGGATAGAGTGTGTCCAGAGGAGAGCAGCGAGGCTGGGGAAGGGACTGGAGGGAGGAGAGACTGAGGGAGCTGCAGTTGTTTAGCCTGGAGAAAAGGAGACCAAGGGGGGACCTTATCACTCTCTACTATCTACAAGTCCCTGAAAAGAAGCTGTAGACAAGTGAGGGTTGAGCTTTTTACCCAGGCAGCTAGGGCAAGGCCTGAAGCTGCCAGGAGGGTTAGGTTGGATGTTAGGAAGCCCCTCCTCATGGAAAGGGTGCTCAGAGCCTGGACTGGACTGCCCAGGGCAGTGGAGTGGTCCCCATCCCTGGAGGTGTTTAAGAAAAGACTGAGCGTGCCACTTGGTGCTATGGTCTGTCTTACTGTGATGATGCTAGGTCATGGGCTGGGCTTGATGATCTTGGAGGTCTTCAGCCATTTTCTCAATGATTCTGTGATTCTGTGAACTGCAATACTTGTAGGGTTTTTTGTTTCATACAAGTCATTAGCCCTAGCTTTTCAGTTCCTCAAGTAACTGCTGTGTTGCTTTTCAAAAGATCACTCACCGTTGTTTAGAGCTGGCTACCAGCAGTGATTCTCAGAACTCCCCAACTGCTTAGTAAGATAAGTCTTTAACCCATAAGAGTTTTGTGCTGCTGTTTAAAGTCTGTATTTGGTTTGATGTTCATGTAAGTTGGTTGGGGTTGTTTTTGTTGGTTGATTGGTTGGTTTTACCTTCCCATCCAAAGGTACTTAACCAGAGGTTTTGCATTTGTTGGCTTTGGTAGCACAAAGGTGAATTCCATTTTGTCTTGCAGTGTTGGGTAGCACTTCAGCTGAAACGGCTTCTTCCTTTCCATCTTTTATATTTTAATAGGGGCATTAGAATTTTATGAAACCTAATTAATTCAGAAAGAAACTGGGGTTTACACAGACAGATTGTGTAATGCTTGTGGCTTTTTCATCCTTTGTGTCAAGGATGAAGGGGGTGGTTTAGGTCCTGAAAATAATGGGATCTGCACTTAATTATATTTTCACCCTTCTTCTACAGCCCTTCAACACTTCCCTTTGGAACAGAGAGGGGAGTTGAAGCTTTTCTAGAGACAAGCTTCTCGTTAAAACCCAGCTAGCAAAACTGCAGAAGTGGAGGTGCCTGGGGTTTGGGTTTATTTTATCCTGTAAAGAGGAAGAAGGATCTGTTGTTGATATTATGAAATAGGCCTTCACTGTAATTAACAGCCTGGGAATTTTTCTGCTTGCTTTTCTTACCCCTGCCTTGTGAAAGCTTGCAGTCCTGCTGGGATTTCGTTTTTGGAATGCAGAGGTGTGTTCTAGCTCAAAGCATGTGCTTTGCCTAATAAGCTTTCCTAGCCACTGAGCCCAGCTGGCTGCTGCCGTCTGTATTTGTTTAGTCTTAACTAATTTTTATAGCCGTGCTTTAAATTAATCTAACACTTGTATTAAACAACAAACCAGGCACAATGTCCATAAACGAAACCAAACGCTAATCTACTAATTCTTGTTTTCAGTGTATGCAGCCTTACATAATCACATCCTACTGAAAGGAAGATGTGGAAGACTGGTGCTAAACTGAAGTGATCAGCCTTTGTGAAAGAGAATGTTCTGGTTGAGTTAAGGGTTTAGCACTTCCTCTGGTAAACACCAAAGAGGAGTGAAGAGAGCAAGGTCTCCCTCGTTAGCACAAAATGTTCTTGTTAAACCTTATCTTTTGCTGTAGGATAGATGATGCCATCAACACCCAGAGCTCAGTTTGAGCCTACTCATGGGTTAATTTTCAGGGTTGCCTTAGTCTTTCAGCTACCTCTGAAGTTGAGAAAAGTGCTGAGTACTCCCAGCTTTGAAATTCAGCCTTGTGTCTTTCTGGTTTGATCCAAGTTGTGAGTGAAAAGAATAAATGTTAGAAGATGAAGGGTGGAAGAGAAATTTTATTTCAGAATAGTCTCTGCTTACAGGTTTGCAACAGCAACGCTGGTATTACTGCTTTAAGGTTCTTCATTTTTCTGTGGAAATGTTCTCATCCCCCTTTTTGTGACTCAGCTTTAGCAGTCGTGAGTGATGTGAGGTGTTTTCTTGATAGGAAAACATTGGCCAATACTTCTTTGTGTCTTTTGTGATTGCTAATAGGTTTTGGGAGTGTTTGATCCTATGTCCTTAGCTGTAGATAAAGACAGACACTGTGGCTGATACCTCTCATCGATGCAGTATTATAACGTGGGCTTCAGTCTCCAGAGGTGCAGAGCCTTAGCCATGAGGCCAGTGCTCCATCTTCAGTGCTCTTTTTGGTAGTGCTGCTTCCGTACTTCAGCCTCTCTGGGCTTGTAGGTTACAAACCTTCCCAGTCTGGGTTCTGATACTGTTCCTCTCACCTCTGCTGCAGCCCCTTTCTTCATAGCACTCTTATTCCTTGTTCTCTCCTCCAGACTGTTCCATGCCAGACATTGGCTTAAAGCAGATGCAGACTTGCCTGTTCTCTGGCTTTCTCTTCCTGTAGTACCAATCAGATGTGGGCTCTGGCCACCCAGCTGTTAGGTGCCAAAGGAGGGGTTTTTTCATTAAATGCTGCAGCTGTTTGGAAACAGGAGAAACCCCAACAACAACCACCATAATAAAAGCCAACAACAAGATTGGACCTTTCAGTAGTAAGTACAGGCTTCTTTCTTTTAGTGAATTCATGTAGTTTAAAGCTGTTGTGAGTAGAGCCTTCCCCCTTTGCTGCTGACCTGCCCATAAGTGCTCTCCTGCTCTTGTCCATTGTAGGCAAGAAGCCTGGGCTGGGTCAGGCTGCAGGTTTGAATCTCTTTGGTGCTTCTCCATGTTGCTCTTGAGAGAAATACATTGCGGGGGGAGGCTCTAGACTATTTTTTGTCTTTATACAAATGGCAGTGGACAGATTTAGGGCCTGGATGTCAACTCCCTTCACTTACTGTTTGCTTCATGCTTACTAAACTGTGACTACTCAGAATGAAAGTTAATTTGCTGAAGTTAAAACTACTGGTGATGATGCCTCCAAAAGACACAAATGATTGCACTTGTAATCACACTACTAAAAAAGGATCAACTTTTGCATGTGACTGAAAACCATCCCTTTTTTGTTTCCCTCCAACAGCCCTTTTTTTTACGTCTGTCTGGAGTAAACTATTGAAAATATCGGATTAATTTCTCTACAATCCGTTTAAAAAAATCTCAATTCAGAAATCTGTCTTCCACACAAAGTGGTGACACTAATATCTGAAATCCGTTAGTGGCCTCCAGGCATCTGTGACAAAGGAACGTATGGATTTTTACTCAACGCTGCTGTTTGGTACCTTTTTAAAAACACCAGCAAAATACTGAGTCGTTGGATAAGAGAAAGTGTGAGGAGGAGCTGACTGCAGGAGGCAGGCAAGTGATCAGTCCTCTTTACTCAGTCTCTGCTCAGCTTTGATGAGGCCACACCTCGAGTCCTGTGTCCGGTGTTGGGCCCCTCACTATGAGGGACCAGTTGAGATGGGAGGTGATGGGTCCCTCCCACGTTACCAGACCTGCAGCATCAACAGCTGCCCTGTATCCAATGATAGGACAGAGGGAAGTGGGTGTCCAGTGGAACAGAGGAGGTTCCACATCAAGACAAGATGAAACCTCTTCCTGGTGAGGGTGACAAGAACACTGGAAGAGGCTGCCCAGGGAAGTTGTGGAGTCTCCTCCTCTGGAGGCATTTAAAAGCCACGTGGACTGTTCTGTGTGACTGGATCTAGGGGATCCTCCTCTGAGAGGGGGATTGGACTGGATGATCTTTCACAGTCCCTTCCAATCCCTAATACTCTGATTCTGTGACATTAAAGGGCTGGAGAAGGGACACAGGTGGCTACCAAGCCAGCAGAGGGTTTGAAACAGGTGTCATATGAGGAACGGCTGAGGGATCTGGGGCTGCTTAGCCTGGAGAAGAGGAGATTGAGGGGAGATCTTGCTCTCTACAACTACTTGATAGGAGGTTGTGGAGAGTTGGAGGTCAGTCTGTTCTCCCCAGTGGCCAGTGATAGGACAAGGGGAAATAGCCTTATGGAGGTTCTGATTGGATGTCAGGAGCAATTTCTCTGCAGAAGGGGTTGTCAAGCAGTGACAGCCTGCCCAGGGAGGGGGTTGAGTCACCATCCCTAGCGGTGTTGAAGAGAAGGGTAGATGTTGTGTTGGTGAATAGGGTTTACTAGTACTGATAGGGTTAGGAAAAGCTGGACTCTATGATCTCAAAGTCTCTTCCAGCCAAAACTGTTCTGTGATTCCATGACCACCAAAAGAGGTTGGAGGGTTTTTTCATTGCTTCTTCATTCTATTTAGGGACTTCTAGATTTCTTTACTTGGAAACCACTCCTACTCCAACCCCTCCTGAACAACAAGAGCTGCAATATGTCCTGATCCTGAGAGGCAATTACAGTCCAACCATGCCCTTCCTCCCAAATCACCCCATTAAGAGGCAGGTAAAATGAACTTATTTTGCAAAGCAAAGTTCCAAATGCAGCATGAAGTATTAAAACAATAATTGGCTGGGTGTCCTGTGAAAAAAGACAGATGCTCTTTGCTAAGAAACTATCACCCATCTTCATATACACAGTGTGATCAATGATTGTTCTGTGAGACTGCAGCAATTTTCAAACTCATTAAATGGATAAAGGAATGCATTTTTGTTATGAGATTGTTTATTTCCCAGAGTGTTTTTCTGAAGATGCTTTCGTTCATCTTAGCAGTCTTAGTGTGAGAAATCACTCCTTTTCCCTTGCAGGAAGATGCTCTGGGCTTATAGTCCTTTATTGCTAGGCAGGTGGGGGTCAGGCTCTTCTCCCAGACAACCAGCACCTGCATGAGAGAGCAGGGCCTGAAGCTGCCAGGGGAGGGTTAGGCTGGATGTTAGGAAGCCCTTCCTCACAGAAAGGGTGATTGGACACTGGACTGGACTGCCCAGGGCAGTGGTAGAGTCCCCATCCCTGGAGTTGTTGAAGGACAGCTTGGCTGTAGCCCTTAGTGCCCTGGTGTGGCTGATGGTGATGATGTTAGGTCTGGGGCTGGGCTGGATGAGCTTAGAGGATTTTTTTCTAGCCTTAGTGATTCTGTAGTTCTGAAACTTCCATGTCTGTAGACTTCACAATATCCATCTGTCTAAATCTTAACATCTAAACTAAGTTCTGACCACTTCTGTCAGAACAATTTCATGTTTGCAAATTCACACGAAAATCTTCCTGGTGAATGAAGGGCTGCTAACTTCGCTCTAGTGAAATGAATTATTGATTTGTTTTGTACTGAGATACGAGGAAACAGTGAGCATCAGCTCACTGGGTACCAAAGCATATTCTGCACCAGCACGTTGAGAGTTTGCTTTCATTCTCTGCATGCTCCTCGGCAGTAATGTGCTCGTTGGCTTGGAGTGCATAGACGGCTGGGGGAACATAAAGATGCCGGTGCCTTGATATCAGAAATGCTACTAGACAATCAGGATTTATAGTTTGTCCATTAGGGTTCCATTTTCTGCTTCGTGTCAGTAAAGACACTTATGTGAGACCCTGTGAACATTTCATCTTACTTTCTTCAAAGGACTGTGTAATTTTGCAGGATGCACTTGTTCTTTGATGGAGACTGTTTCATGCGGGTGGGTTAATGGTCTCTTCTGTGTCAGCACATTTTCCTGGCACCTTTTTGAGGGAGAATGTTCTTCTAGGGAATGATGTGTGTGGTGCAGGAGGATCAGCAAACGTTCTGCATAGTTCTTATTTTATTGTTTTCCAGTGGTTTCTTTTGTAGGCGCTGAGAGGGGACTAAAACTTTGTCTTAGGCTCCTGTTAGGCAAACAGGAAGCTTTGTTATGGCAAGAAGAGAGTTTGCTTGTATGGCTTACTTGGTTTTTATCTGTATCCTCCCTGAAACCCACAGATAGTCGGGAAAGCTGTAAGTAGCAGGGTTAAACTTCTGTGCCGCCCAGTGGCTCACTTTGCTGCAGTAAATATAAAAATGTCATGAATAATAACTCTCCAAGGCTTGACAGGATGGAGCATAACTCACAAGAAGCTTTTTAAAAGCAGAGACATTCTCTACCAGACTAATGCTTTCAGGTTAGGCTCAGCTCTGGATCTACCCCAGTTAGTTACAGCATGGGGTTTGGTTTATTTTGAAAAATAAAGCAAGTAGTAGATGCAGTTGGTATTGCTGCTTACTTCCTACTAGTCTCCCTTTTTTGCTGAGAGTATTTGTCTAATAAATAAGTCATGTCACAGAGAATCTGTGCTGTAGCATCCTTCCATCTATCTTTCCAACTAGCAGAATTGCTTTGACTTTGATGTGGACTAATTAAGTTCACATATTTTTATGGACATCTTAGAGGAGTAGCTGAAATATCTCCTGCTTCATCTAATTGAGGCTGTAGCACTTGTTAGGGCTTTGATCCTCTGTATCCTGAAGTTGCTTTTTCTTTGCCTGCTGAAAGGATGCTGGCTGGAGTTGTTTCTGTTGGAGTAATACTGCAAACTTCTTGAGAGCCCACCTGTTTCCATGTGAAGAATCCCCCCTCTTACTTGTCTGCAGGATAAACCACAACTGCTGCTGCATGGGCAAAGTTTAATAAGACTCTGCGCAGCATCAGGCAGGTTTGTTGGTTTAGCCTGCTCCTTGAGCCACTTCCCAAGTCACATGCTCGCTGATGAGATCAATACATTACTTAATAGGACGCTTAGAAACGTTTCTGTGATTTGCTGGCGGGGGGAATAGTGAGGTAAAGTAATAGATTTATATTTTTTTAATACCATATCTCAGAATCCACCTCTGCAGTATTGGCAAAGCCCTTGTTCTCGTGTGGAATCCACCACTGCAGTGGTGCATTGCAGGAAAGAGATCAGAATCAGCACAGGGAGCATCATAGGTATTGGGGAAGGCAACATGAGATTGAACCTTAAGAAGCTGATGGGTTTTCATAAGGCAAATAGGCTCCCTAGGCTTAAAAGAATCCTTCTATAGAGGGGCATGTGATTTAATTTGAATGCGATCCATTATTTAAATGGTTTAGAAACACAAAGAGCTCTTCAATGCATCTTTTATACAGTACTCGAGAAATCATTTAGATTTGTAAATGCTGGTGGTGGGGGTGAGCACCTCGTGAAGAAGCAGCAGATAAGCAATTTCAGCATAATAATTTGTATTCCAGAGAACTGCCTTTGTTCTTGCTGAAATACAGCTCTTTACTACTGCCACTCTATACCAGGAACCCAAAATTGCGTCTTTAGAGCATCCTCCTAGTTCTCTCCTCTAGCTTGTGCTGTCCATCTTTTCAACTGTGCAACTTTCTTTTTCCTCCTGGGTTTTATTCCAGCCTTGTACCTGCTGTGGTAAAACACCACATACCCACTGCTTTGTGAAATAAAAATGGGAAAGAAGCTGGGTTAAAATAAAAAAAATGAACTCGGCATGAGTAAGAAGAGCAGGAAAATATCTGTGTGCAGAGATTAACGAGATGGATCTCTGTTTCATCCCCAAAATATAATTTAATTTCCAGTTTTAGATTGATTCAGCTACTCGCTCAAGTAAAGCCCTTGAACCAAACTGGTTTAGAGTTTGGATAGACTTGGGCTACAACATGTATGTCACTGCCATTTGGAAGCATTTCCACCTGCAGCTGAGCCAGTGGAAGGAGTACTGTGAATGCACCTCATCAGCACCAAGTCACAAATAAAAATAAATAGAATGGTTTTAGGTTGGAAGGGATCTTGGAGATCATCTAGTTGCAATCCCCTGCCATGGGCAGTGATACCTCTCACCAGGCCAGGTTGCTCAAGAGTCCCATCTACACTGGCATTGAACAGTTCCAGAGTCGGAGCAGCCACAACCTCCCGGGGCAACCTGTTCCAGTGCCTCAGCACCCTCACAGGGAGGAATTTCTTACTCAGATCTCATCTCAGTCTCCCCTCTTTTAGCTTTAAACCATTCCCCTTCTCCTCTGACTACAGTTCCTTGTAAAAAGTTGTTCACTGACTTTCCCTTAACCCCTTTTGGGTACTGGAAGACTCCTGTAAAGTCCCCCCAGCCTTTTCCTTTCCAGGCTGAACTGATCCAACTCCATCAGTTTGTCTTCACGGGGAGTGGCTCCAGCCACTGTGTTGGCTGCAAACTGTATGAGATGAAGCAGAGCAGTTTAAACCAGTCCCTTCCAGTAGGAAAGGGACAAATAAGTGGAGTTGACTGTTCTGCTGCTCAGTTTCTGAGCCTCACTGGAGCTTTGATGTTATTGAATGCAAGACCACATTAAAAGCAAGTTGTCCTTCTTGTTCTGAATCCTTGGGAAAAGAGAAGGAGTTCATTTAGGAACAGGGAAGGTCACTTTAGGACAGGGTGATCCTAATGTATAAAGTTAGCAACTACTACTGGGTTTTTCTGGAAGAGGGCTCTAGGAAGGCTTTTCTGACTCCTGTAGATCAATATTTGTATGTACCAATCCAGTATTTGTGGGTAAGGAAGGGGAGAAAAGGAGGTTGTCTTTCTGAAATACCTTTCTGTGACTTTTTTTCCTCCTCTTTTTCCCTTTACTGGTCTCAGAGCAGCTGTAGGATGTTTGGGCACAGTGGAAAATGGTCTTTAATACTCTGCTCTAAATCAGTGCACTCAAGAATTCAGAAAAACATGTGGAGCCATAAACCCCTCCAGTATTATCTGACGCTTGGTATGTATAGAAGCGTTTTTAAAGCTTTTTATGTGGGACCTATTTGCTGTTTGGGTTGGTTTTTTTTTTCCCTCTAATGGACCCGAAGCTCTTTCAAACTTCTTTCTTTCAGCTCAGTGAGCCTCTTTATTTTACACTGCACCTTTTTCCAGCTGCTGCTGTATGCAGAGTTACCCACATTTTCCTTCACAGTGCTAGGGAAAGTACCCATGCCAGTTTAGGGCTGGAGCAGTGCTGCCATGCAAACGAGTTATTAATGCGACTGCTCCTTGTGCTCTACAACTGCCCAGTAGGATTGATTCCCTGGAAGAGAGAAGGAAAGTCTCAGGCTGTTGATTCCTAAGTCAGTAACTGACACTGGGATATTTATTGCCTGCTTTGTGAAAGTTTAATCCAGCTTTGTGATTAATCCAGATAGTGATTTCTAAAGCTGATTTTCTTTCTTCTTGGCTGATTCTGAGTGGTGGCGCATCATGCTGATGCGTCTAGAAGATGCTGCTATAGGCGGCCACTTTGCCCACACACTGAAAGACAGCCCCTCTGTGTTGTTTGTGAACGCAGAGCATTTACCTGCGCATGCTTCCGTGTCTTGTCTTTGCATTGGTGTTCTTTGTTGCTAGAGATTCATCTTTCATGAGCATTTTTCTAGTGTGGAGCACAGTATCTGTCCTGTAATCTTCCTGCCTTGTAAGCACTAGTTTCCTGTGTCCGTAGACGCAAGACAAATACTGTCAGACCTCTACAGTCACGTTTGTGGTTAATTTTACACTTGGAAAGATGTGTTCATTAACTGGAAACAGCCTAATTGGTCTCTTGTTCTAATAAAACACCTCAATTCTACCCTTGTTATTTCTCTGGATGGGGATTCTATGCCAATCAAAACATCTGGCTGACGGTGCTTTGGTTTCTGGTGGGTCAGGCACACGTCTGCTGTGCCACACCATCATGCCTGCAGAAGGTAGCTCAGGCTGCTTTATTAACTAGGATTCTCCCTAGCCTCCAGAGAATTGTCAGCCTGGCATCAGAGCACTACAGAACACTTAGCAGAGAGAGACTGGTTGTTGTCAAATGAGGAAATTGAGATCATTGGTCAAAACCAAAAAATGCAGCTTAAAAAAAAAAAGGATTAGTGGCGTTTTCAAACGTTCAGACCAAAAGGTACTAATCAAGCAGAGCATTTGAAATCACAGAATTATTGAGGCTGGTAAAGATCATTCAGATCATCCAGCCCAGCCCAGGACCTAACATCACCGCGTTGGCCAGACCAGAGTACTAAGGACTCCAGCCACTCTGTCCAATGCCTCAAGGGATAGTGACTCCACTGCCTTGGGCAGTCCATTCCAGGCTCTGAGCAGCCTTTCCTTTGGGAAGGGCTTTCCAACATCCATCTTAACCATCCCCTAGCAGCTTCACGCCCTGCCTTCCTATCCTGGCACTGGTTGCCTGGGAAAAAAGCCTAACCCCCATCTGACTGCAACCTCCCTTCAGGGAGTTAGAATGTGATAAGGATCCCCCTGAGTCTCATTTCTCCAGGCTAAACACTCTTAGCTCCTTCAGCCTCTCCTCATCAGCCTTTCCCTCCAGTCCCTTCACTCTGATTCCACAGGTTTTGTTTCCCTGATGTGATTGCTAGTGTTGCTGTTGTGAAGATAAGAACGAGTGGGGGGGAAAAATACCCTGAAAAAAATAGATTGGGGAGTTACCTTCAGGATTTGAGTTGCAGAAACATTTCCATCATTCTCCAGTGACTAATTTTTCCCAATCAGATTTTGAGGCTCCGGTAAGATAGTTTAATGTACCTGTTACTTCACCTTAGCAAATGACAGTTTGTGCCCCTGTTGGGCTGCAGCATCTCGAGTAACGTGTAATGGAAATTTTTATCAGCTTGGAAAGGAGGGGATAAAGTTTCCCCAAGTTGCTTTCTAGTATTTTCTGCAGCATGCCCAGTCCTTTTGTTTTGCTGTCTTTCAGTTTTTTTGCTTCCAGGCAGAAGTAGGTTCCGTTGGAATTAGCCAGGGGTTAATCTAATCTGCCTAAGGACAGCAGGCTGCTCAGATGTCCTAATGCTGTATTTTTGTTTACACTCCAATGAAGAACTCGACGTTATTTAACAAGTTTGGCTGTTGTGTCTATAGTTATAAAGTGTGATATTGTTGGCTTCTAACTAGTGCTCAGATGGCCAGAGCCAAATGTCCTGTTCACGGATTAGGAAAGCTGGGGAGGCTTCTTCTCCCTTCCACATTTGATAGTGAAACGGGCTCCAACCAATACCCCAGTGCAGAGGCAAGCCCCATTGGTTTAGTGTTTTCTGTTGGACAGAGCTGAAAGAGTGGTGTCCCCCAGGGATCACTGCTGGGCCCAGTTATATTCAGCATCTTTATGCTGAATGACCTGGATGAGCGGGTTGAATCTACCCTTAGTGAATTTTCAGGTGACACCAAGTTGTGGGGAGTGTCAGTCTTCTGTAGGGGACTGGCATGCTGCAGAGAGATCTGGACAGGCAGGGTCAATGGGCAGAGGCCAACAGGATGAGGTTTAGCAGGGCCAAG
>VZRI01010952.1:400399-431426 GCA_013397515.1 Upupa epops | reverse complement strand
AGCCAGCAGTGTGCCCTGTTGGAATGGAAGGCCAAGGCCATCCTGGCTTGTATCAGCAGTAGTGTGGCCAGCAGGATGAGGGACAGAATTCTGTTGTGCTGGGCACTGGTGAGGCTTCCCCTTGAGAACTGGGGGCAGTTCTAGGCCCCTCACTTCAGGAAAGAGATTGAAGGGCTGGACTGGATCTGGAGAGACAGTGAAGCTGTGGAAGGGACTGGAGGGAAAGGCTGAGGAGAGTCTGAGGGTGTTTAGCCTGGAGGAGGCTCAGGGGGGGGGGACAACACAACTGTCTCCCTCTCTGTAACTCCCTGAAGGGAAGTTGTAGGCAGGTGGGGGTTGGGCTGTTCTCCCAGGCAGCCAGTGCCAGGATGAGAGTAGGGCCTGAAGCTGCCAGTGGATGGTTAGAGTGGATGTTAGGAAGCCCCTCCTCACAGAAAGGGTGATCAGAGCCTGAAATGGACTGCCTAGGGCAGTGGAGGTGTCACCTACAGACAGCCTGGCTGTGGCCCTTAGTGCCCTGGTCTGGCCAATGTGTTGATGTTAGGTCCTGAGCCAGGCTTTATGAGCTCGGAGTGCTTTTCCAGCCTGAATGATACACAGTGAAGCACTGCACAGTCTGCTCAAACAGTTAGAATAACCCAGTTGAAGAAGTTACCTAGGCTTGGCTTTCTTTTCCCCAAGGTGACTTTCTGAATACTTCAACAGCTAGTTACAGCAGTACTAATAATCCCTTTACTAGTAACTAGTAACCCTGACCTTTGAGTCAGAAGAGCCAAATTACATTATTGATGGCCTGTTAATTGAAGAGAAGGTAATAAATTGACACTTGTAAGGGGACAATATCTTAATTAAGACTTGGTTGCAGGAAGTGTGTGAACAATACTGAAGTTGATTTGTATTGTTTGGTAAAGCTGATGTGTCAGAAAGAGGGTGCTGACTCAGAGCAGCTCTGAATCATCCTATCAGCATGTGTAGGAGTGATTTATATGCCACAGAGAACTGTGCAATCAATTGCCTCTTTCTGTTTCTTGAAAAAGTAAGAACGTGGCTGTGAAGTTGGAAGTATTGGAGTTTACGGAGTATCGCAGCGCTCTGATGGGTGATGTGTCTATGAGGTGTCCCAGACTTGGGAGAGCAGTACAGCGAGTTGTGGAGTAAATGCATAGTAAGAAGTGAGAGAAACATCGTTGGGCAGATTTGACCTAAATTTGTTACTCTTGAGGTGCAAAGAGTACTTGTGAGTAATAAATCTTGTCAGCTGTAGTTTAATATTGGCTTTCTCCTCCCACAAGGTTGAAAAAACACTGCTGTTGGAGCAGCCATGGGGTCTCTATCTTCAGCAAAGATTTTATGACCTTCTGTGATTCTTTCTCCTTTTTTTTTCCTTCAAAAAGTAGGCTAGGGGAGCATGATGTTCATCACTCGACACACCCTGCTGTGTCTGCCTTACACTGGGACAGGAACTGGTTGCAACATGGGTGAATAAAAATAAAAATAGAAACCTGGGCCTAGGCTGTGGTCTAGACATGGCAAGGTGAATAGGAGAGGCTAAAATAGGCAGAGATGAGTGACTGCACCTAAAATGTGTCTATTGAGTCCAGGGGCTCTGAGTAAGTGAGAAAATGTTTAATTTCCCCTCAAATGCCTTATTCTGTGGCCCAGTAAGGGCATTTGCACATGGTATCTGAGCAGTTTCAGTTCAGAGCGTCTCACTTTTCTGTTTGGGGGTTATTTTCTTTTCCCTGTTCTGCTGCTGAACAGCAGAATCAGTGTTTTCCCTATTGTTTGTGTTAAGGCATTAAGAATCCAAGAAAACAGAGGGAGAGCTGTTACAGGGTCCTGAGGCCCTGGGCAAGTTGTCCATCATTTGTTTCTTTCTCCTACCAGCATGGAGAAGCAGCATAAGGAGACAGGGGTGGGATTTGAAAGAATGTTTTTATCTCGTAATATCTAATTTTAACTCAAACCAAGCTTAAACTTAAATAAAATCTTGGAGGGAATTATTGAGAATTACAGATGCTCTACTTGCAGGCATCTCAAAGCATTTCTACATTTCGCCTCTTGACTTCAGAACCAGCAGCTTCTCCAGTCTGAGTAACTGCCATGGTGGTTGTACTGAGGTTGGTTTTGGAACTAACAGTTTCTCAGTCTCTCACAGAAATTCTGTTTAAGCTTTCAGCAGCTTTAAATGGGGCTACTCAGTGTCTCCTTGTGCCTGGACTTCACCTTCTTGCAAGTCTGCTGAGGGAATGCTGTGAGCTGAAGTAACACTTCTGGAGCACAAGTGTTGCTTCTCATGAACAAATCCCAGTATGGTGGTGACAACTTGTGTGTGGAGGCAGAACTGCCCCCATACACCTGTATTCTGTAGGTAGGGGTCTTTACAGCTGCACAGCAAATACTTTGATCTGTGCAGAGTGAGATGAAAGTTCTTTCTAAACAGTTAGGAGTTGGGTTTGGGTCGGAAAGTAAAACATTGCCCTCCAGAGACTTTGAATCATAGAATGATCCAGAGACTTTGAATAATTGTAATAATATAGGTAATGGAATACTTTCTCCTTGTGTTCGTGGTATGTCCAAATGCCTTGTTTTATACAAAAACTTATTTCAAAAGGTGAGGAAATAGAAGTAGATCTGGATTGGGGAAGGGTCCCTCGTGCTAAGGGTTTGTATGATCAAACACTTGGAGGGATCCATAGTGGGTATATTTGCATTGACTACCTTAATCTGCTGCTCTGAGCTACTTGTGAATGTGTGCTGTGTGGCAACACCTTTCTTATGATATTTTAACCTTCCAAGCCTCCCACTGTTGAGTTAGCGTTACCTAGTTCATCGTTCCTCGTGACCCTTTGTGGTGGTGAGTGCTGTGTTCAGGCTGTGAAAGGTAGGAGGTCTTTGGCTTCTGAGCCTGTAACTGGCAACAGCTCAGTTCTCAGAGTACTTTGATATATTTAGTGTGAATGTAAGAGGTAAAGACTCCTCAGACACCCCAGTGGAAAACTTCTTAAAAAAGATGTTTTCCTGTCATGTACAATTAAATAAAAAATGAACTTCTACAGCTACTTCTGCAATCGCTGCAAGTACGGAAGGAGGATTTGCTGTAGCTAAGCTCTGCAGTTTGCCTCTTGCCGGTAGCCCTCCAGGGATAATGTATTGCCACTCACGTTAATTTGCTATTCATCGATCTGTGGAGCCAATATGTTAGAGTGGAAGCGGGTTTGTAGGATTTTAGAACTCCGTGTGACCTTCTTGCTTTGGGTGGAAATGGAGCTGGCCCAGAAAGGGGAGTGGGCATGGAAACTGCTAAGGGCAACGCACCAGCGGGATGCATTGACTTCCTCCAAGTGCTGTTTTGATGGTAGAATGCTAAACTAATAATAAGCAGTTCTGACAATGTTCTGACAATTTGGGAAGACTTGAAGTGTCAGCAACCTAGTTTTTGACCTACTGGAGCAGGCTGCTTCTTTTTACCTTGTTCTCTGGCTGTTAACATACCCAGAGCAGGGCAGCCTCTTAGAGCTGAGCTCAGTTGGCCTGTGCTACAGGTGATAACAAGTTCCCCTTTGTGTGAAGAGTGGAGTACTACTTGAGAGTGAGGAGAATAAAGGAGAGAAGCAAGTAGGGAGCAGAAGATAATGATGGGGGAACAGAATAATAATGTGAGAGGTTATGGATGTAAGAAGGGATGTGAAAACTCTACATTAATATCTTAGGTTAAGGAGTTGGAGGGGTTTGTATCTAGGAGGACGTAGCAGGGAAAAGAAGTGACAGGTTAATTCAGCAGCCAAGATGCTGGTTGAGTTCCCTAAAGCATCTTAGACCATAAGCAAGACCTAACTTGCTTTTTAAACAAGTTGAGTTGTGTTTTAAAGCAAGCTTGTGCCTTTGTATGTCCAACTGATTGCGATTACTCATTTGCAGTATTCTGTTTCATCTTGGGCCGTAGCCTCAAGAGATGCGAGCAGGGGTTGGGAGTATTATGAAACAAAGTTAATTTGATTATTTGGGGTGGGGTGAGAGGGTGGCAGCTTTGTTTTAACTTGGCAAATTGTTTAAAAGCACAGACAGATGAAAAGGAAACGGCTAATTTGGTTAGGAATAGCCGCTTCGGGTTTGGGTATTGATTTCTTTCCTCACTCGGTGTCTCTTAACCTTGTTGTGTTACAATTTTAGGAAGAACCATTGTGAGCTCTACTGAACAAATAGGGGATGTGGAGACAATAGGTTCCTTTAAATCAGCACTCAGACTTTTAACTTCTTACATTTTGGATTTATCTTAACTTTAAATTGAAAGAAAACCTCTTTGGCTAAAAAGGCAGACCATTAAATATCTGAAACCGATCATTTTTTACAGGCTTGTTATGTCATCTGTTTACATTTAATGCTCAAAGATGTATTTTTAGCTGGCTAAGTAAAATAGCTGGTTGCTCGCGTTGTTGTCATAGCAGCAATCTTAACAGATAGGCTGATCCTATTTAGCTTTTGCAGCCAAAGAGCGACCGGTAGGCAACGGTTTGACAGTTCTGCAGTATTTTTCTAAAGATGGAAATTGTGTTTTTCTTGCTGGCCCAACTTTAAAATCCTTCTCTCTGTAGGTGTGTGGAGTTTGATTCCACCAAGCTATTTTCATCTAACAGCAGAACTTAGGAGAACTTTGGGTACACAACATGGGAGATTGAGGATTGAAGCCTTGATTTGTAGAAGCTTGGAAACAAATGGTGTGGTGCAGCATATTGCAGACTATTTCGCTGATGATTGTCTTAACAGTCATGAGTATTCTGAAAGAAAAATGCCAGGCTGTGGAGCAGCATCCTGTGTTATTTATTCAGCACTAATTTGAAGTCGTGGCAGACTGGGCAAATATTACTGAAGAACTTTGGTGGGGAGGGGATTATTTTGGCTGAAGTGCGCTGGCTGGGTTAGGTGATAGCTCAGTGTTTTAGTAATTCTGAGTCTTATTTTCATAATTTTAAAAGGTGTTTCTGTATAGACCAGCAAAGGAAAAGGGTTTTCAGATCAGTCTGTAAAGCAAGGAGATACCTCTGTAAATGATCACTGTGGCTATGATCAGTTAAAGTTCCTCTTAAACAAGCGTTCATATGCAGTTGCCTATGTCTGAGATGAAAAGAACATGTGCTGTGTGGAATTTCTCCTCTGTATCTTCCAGTCAGCTGGGAATGGACCTGAATTGTTTTCAGTGTCCTTGAGTGAAAGACTGACTCCCTCAAACTCTCCTGAGTCTCTTACTAGACAGAGTAATTTTTGAAAAAATTTGTAGAAGTGCTCAAGTTTAATGCTCAGAGAAGGTTTGGGTTCTTTGTCCTGGTTTGAGTTACAGCAGAACTGATTCTGTTCAGTGATTCTACTTTTCAGCTCGGTCTCTAAGTTAACTTTCAGCATCAGCAGGTAACGGTGTATTTGTGCAGATAGTTGATGCCCCTACAAGTGATAACGCTGTGTGTTTGCAGTTACTACCAGGAGTTGGTGCACAGAAAGGCTCTTGCTTAGACCTGCTCCTATGGAGATCAAGGTCGCTGCTATACCTTGTGTGACTCGTAAATCTTTGTACCCTCCCTGGAAGTGTTCAAGCCAGATTGGATGATGCTGTGGGCAACTTGGTTCAGTGAGAGGTGTCACCACCCATGGAACTAGATGATCTCTGAGGTCCCTTCCAAATTAGGCCACTCTGTGATTCTGTGTGATGCACTGGGGAGCAGTAAGTGAGAGGCTGCACTGGCAGGCAGGAGCAGGGAACAAACAGTTCCAGGTGATCCTATGCTGACCAGCAGGGTGTTCCATCCCATAGAGGTCATGTTTGGGTATAAAGCTGAGGAACCACAGGGGTCAACTATCTGCTTTTGGACTCTTCCTCCTTAAGTCTTGCCCTCTTCTCTCTTTTCCTCTCCTCTTCAATGGCTGATGTCCAAGGGGGCCTCTGTTCTGCCTTTGGTTGCAGTTCTGAGTCCAGCTCCTGTCTCTGGTTCCTGTTTGGTGCTGAGTCCAGTCTGGGGCTTCCACAACATCAGCATCAGTGGTGACAGGGATGTAATTGCAGCAATGAGGCCATTGGTTGGTTTTATATATTGCATATTATCATAAGGTTCATCAAAGCTGCTGCAATTGTCTTTTCCAGTCCATAAGTGTCTCGCTCTTATTCCCTTTCTTGTCTCCTTTTGGTAAGGGAGAGGGGCTAATAGAGAGCAGCAGGTTCAAATCACATACCTCTTGCTTCTGGCTTGCACAGGGTTGTGCAGGTCATTCTGCTGGTACAGAGACAGAAATGCCCAGACGAAGAAAGGGAATGGGAGAATTGTTTGTCTCTTAGCAGCAGTATCTGCTGACCTTGCTTCAAGTGTTTGTTGAACTACATGCTGAGAGTTGGAGTTGATTATCATCTGTGTTTAGATCTGAGACCAGCTCCCTATCAGTTCTTGGAAACATTGCATACATCAGAGTTTTCTGTTAACATCTGCTGCTGGATTCTTCATGAGGATGTGATTTTCCCTCCTGGTCTGAAGCATTCAAAAGGCGTTAAGCAAAAGGGAAACCCGGCTGTTAAATCTGCGTCTCTCCAGCTGGACTCGGAGATCCATGCCTGTCACTGATGTTCTGTGTCCTCTCCTCTCTTCCAGGCAAAGTCGTGCATTTGTCATATGTGTGGTGCCCACCTGAACAGACTCCACTCTTGCCTCTACTGTGTCTTCTTTGGCTGTTTTACAAAGAAGCATATTCACGAGCACGCAAAGACAAAGCGACACAATTTAGGTAAGTTGTCACCCCGATATGCTCATGGGTGCTTTTGAACTGGCTCTGTTACCCCTCTCAGCTCCAGACCACTACAGTTAGATTTTTCTTGTACCTACCTCTTGTACCTGATTAGACCAGCAGGTCAATTTTATTTGTGTTTCTGTGTTAGTTTATAGAACCATAGAATCCTCATGACTGGAAAGGACCTCCTAGGTCACCAAGCCCAGCCTTCATCCCAACCCTTAGACCATGGCCTCAGTGCTCTAGCTATTCACCTTTAAACACCTCCAGGCATGGTGACTCCACCACCTCCTTGGGCAGCCCATTCCAGTGCCGCTAGTTCACTAGTGTTATTGTAAACCTGGTGTGCTTATGTTTCTTCTGCATGACAGCTGACTTTACATCTGCATTATTACTGCTTAGTGTCTTAGTATTTATAAGTGAATGCCTTATTTAGGGAGAAGAATTTAAGTTACGTGTAATAAAGGGGTCTTTTTGCTGAGTGTGAATAGTGATGGGTTTAGTGCCTTGAAGAAGTGGTCAGTTCATTTTTTCAGGAGGTTATGTTCATATTTTCTTGCTAAGGAGGAAGATGGTTCCTATTGCAAAGGAGACTAACCATGTAACAATCAGAATTATTTCAGCTTCACAAGTTCTGGGGTTTTTTCTTTCTCTGTCTTGACTTCTTGTTTCCACTGGGATCAGTAACCTGATTAAGATCACAGTTGCTTGAAGCATCATTCTTTCAACTGCCTATAAGTTGGTAACATACCATGAAGCTCATAGATTCCTAGAATGGTTCAGGTTGGAAGGGACCTTAAAGATCATCCAGTTCCATGCCATGAGCAAGGACACCCCCCCACTAGACCAGGTTGCTTGAGGCCCAAGCCAGTCTGGCCTTCAACGCTTCCAGGGAGGGGGCAGCCACAACCTCTTTGGGCAACCTGGTCCAGTGTCTCAGCACCCTCATTGTGAAGAATTTCCTCCTGACTTCCAGTATGAACCTCCCCTCCTGCAGATTAAAGAAGTTCTTCTGTCTGATCAGATTTGGTGCCACTTAAAGTTCAAAAGCATCTGGTTTTACTTTCCTTTATTTGTTGCTTATAATTTAGAAGATTTTAGAGTTGACAGTGAATAATCTCAATGATCTTATATTAAAATTCTGTGTCAAGAAGGATGCATTACAACATTTAGTTTTCCTTCAGATGCAAACAATCTTACTGGAGTGATAGAAACAGGGGGGAAAAAACCTCATTCATTCAGTCCATCAATGATTTCTTGACCAATGTAGCCACCATCCTTGTTTAATTTAATCTAAGTGCTTGTGGAACAAATGCTCTTTTATTTCCATGAAGACAAACACGCTCCACATGGCCCGCAGTGCTGTGCACTCCTGCGCTTAAGAAACTAGTGTCTGAGTTCACTATTTATGGAAAAGATGATTTAAACCAGCAAATGGTTAGAGTTTTTTTTCTCCATATGTGTCAAGAAAGGAAAAAATAGTCCTCACAGTGGTTTAAGTTTGTAAATGCCATGAAAAAGAGAATGCTGGAAAACAGTACTGAATATCTGTCATGTTCGTGAAGCTGCTTGTTTTTCAGAGGGATGGGATCATTAACTGTTGATATTAAGGCAGGCAAAGACGTTTGGTATAAACTGAAGCATAGGTAGCTCTGCTCTAAGTGAGAAGTTCAGGGGGAAGTGGACTAGAAAAAGAAGGCATCTGAAATTGCTAAGTCCTGATAAGGAATCCTGTGTCTGCTGGACTACCCAGTAAGAGGGTGATTGGAGCTATGGGAAAGAATCTGTCTGGCTGCCAAGATGTTGGAGAAACTGGAACACCTATTGGGAGGACAGGCTGAGAGCTCTGCAACTGAGCTTACAGGAGACTCAGCTCAAGATCTCATCAGTGTGTACAAACAGCTGGAAGAATGGTGAAGAAAGGGGGAGCCAGGCTCTGTCCAGTGGTGCCCCATGACTGTACAAGAGACAGGGAGCACAAAATGTAACACAGGAGGCTCTGTGTCAGGGAACACATTTACATTGTGAGGGTGACTGAGAACAGGAAAAGGTTGCCTGGAGATGTCATGGAGTCTCTATCCTTGGATGTATTCAAAAGCTGCCCAGGACATGGTTACGCATAGCCTGCTCTAGATGCTCCTGCTTGAGCAGGAAGGTTGAACAAGGTGACATCGACAGGCCCTTGCCAAGCTCAGCTGTTCTTTGGAAACAGAAAAAAAATACTAATCCTGACAGTTTTTAATTGCTTTTTACAAGGTCTCAAAGAGCTGTTGAAGTAAGTTCATTAGGTGAAAGTACTCTGGGTAAACACTAAGTGAAAAAAATCCCTTCTGTGCCAAGATTGAAGGTTTTCAAAAACCACAGTGCTAAACTGAGCCCATCAGTAGTATTTGCTTGTTTTTCTGTGGATGCTGTGTGAATGCTGTAATATTTTTGCCTCTCGGCATACTCTTATTACAGAATCACAGAATCATTGAGGCTGGAGAAGACCTCTAAGATCATCAAGCCCAGCCGAGGACCTAACATCACCACAGTCAGCTAGACCAAGGCACTAAGTGTCACTTCCAGTCTTTTCTTCAACACCTCCAGACACAGGGACTCCAGCACTGCCCTGGGCAGTCCAGTCCAGGCTCTGAGCACCCTTTCCATGAGGAAGGGCTTCCTAACATCCACCCTAACCCAACCCTGGCATTTTCAGGCCCTGCCCTCTCTTCCTATCACTAGGTACCTGGAAGAGTCTGACATCACCTTCCTTTCAGGGAGTTGCAGAGAGGGAGAAGGGCCCTCCTTGAATCTCCACCAGGCTAAACACCCCCGGCTCCCTCAGCCTCTCCTCATCAGCTTTTCCCTCCAGTCCCTTCCCCAGCCTCCTTGCTCCTCTGGACCTGCTCCAGCCCCTCAATCTCTTTCTTGAAACGAGGGGCCCAGCACTGCTCCCAGTACTCGAGGGGAGGCCTCACCCTGATAATGGGATATGTTGAGAAGAAATCAGCATTAAAAAACTCCTTTGTTTCATAAACTTCCCCTAAAATCTCCTCAAAACTCATTCACTAAAATTCTGCTCCTCCCTGTTCTGATGAAGAAGTTTTTGTTGGTCCCTGGGATGGTTGCTGCAGTCAGGTCTCATTGGTTTGACAGGTCTCACAGGCAGGGGAAGTTTAGATTGGATCTTGGGAACAAATTTGTTCCAGGAAGAGTGGTTGGGCACTTGGAAGGTCCTTCCCAGGGAGGTGGTGGAGTCTCCATCCCTGGAGGTGTTGAAGAACTGTGTAGCCGTGGTGTTATATGCACTGCTCAAGTGGCAGCATGGAGCTGCTTAGGTTGTGTTTCTCAGTCTCCCAGGTATTTAGGTTTCTTGTTGGTGTGGGAATGGTTGGATTCGAGGATCTAGGAGGTCCTTTTCAACCAGAAGAATACTACTGTGAATGATAGGAACTGAAGTGCAGGATACAGGGTTGTATCATCCCCAAAAGGATTACTTTGCAGCTAAATATGATGTGCTTAGCGCACAGATACACGTAGTGCGAGGATTATTCGTCTGACTGCTTGATTTCTAGTTTTGGAGCTTCCTTTTCTTTTTTTAACCCATGTTTTGGTGTTTAATTTCCAGTTGCACAAAAATGAGCTGTAAAAATATTTGAGTCGTCTTCCTAGTGCTTCTGGTTGCTTTTACCGCTGCAGTTTTTGTTGGGGGAAAATAACGTGTGATAGGCAAAAAAAAACCCCCAACCCAAGTGAAGTGCTTTGAAATTTCCAAATGCACAGGAATTATTTTAAAACACTCAGTGACTTTTTGCTGAGCCAACATTGGTCTCCATGGAGACTAGCAGGAGCCGCACGCTTAATCACAGTTCGAAGAAGCAGCCTAGATCTCAACTGTAACAGCTGTCTGAGCACTGGAAGGGGATGTTTCTGCAGCTCACTGCAATATGTTTTTCAGGAGGCTTCAGGATCAGAGTGCAGAGCGGTCTTAAAATCCATCCCTTGTTAACTCTGCTTCCTTGCACAATCTAAATTAGGTGCTCACAGTCTGACCTTAGGGTGGATGATACCTGTGCTGTTGCATCCGCTTGCCTGTTCAGTGATACTGATAATACTGTATGTATTTTAATGTATCCCTTAGTGTGGATGTGGTGTGGAGGGTAGGAGAAATAAGTAGGGTCGATGTTCACTTGGGGCCCAGAAAGCCAACGGCATCCTGGGCTGCATCAAGAGAAGCATGACTAGTAGGTTGAGGGAGCTGATCCTCCCCCTCTGTTCTGGTCTTGTGAGACCCTGTCTGGAACACTGTGTCCAGTTCTGGAGCCCCGAACACGGGAAGGAGATTGAGCTGTTGGAATGTGTCCAGAGCAGGGCCGTGAGGATGAGTGCAGGGCTGGAGCACCTCTCCTACAGAGACAGGCTGAGAGAGTTGGGGCTGTTCAGCCTGGAGAAGAGGAGACTCCAGGGAGATCTTAGAGCAGCCTTCCAGTGCCTGAAGGGGGCTACAGGAAAGGTGGGGAGGGGCTGTTTCCAAGGGCTGGGAGTGGTAGGAGCAGGGGGAATGGTTTCCAGCTGGAAGAGGGGAGGTTTAGACTGGAAGTCAGGAGGAAGTGCTTCACCAGGAGAGTGCTGAGACACTGGCACAGGTTACCCGGGGATGTTCTGGCTGCCCTATCCCTGGAAGTGTGTTCAAAGCCAGGTTGGCTGGGGCCTTGGGCACCCTGGTCTAGTGCATGGATGTCCCTGTTCGTAGCAAGGGGGTTTAACTAGATGATCTTTAAGGTCCCTTCCAACCTGAACCGTTCTATGAATCTATGAAAGTAAGGTTCAGCTGTGTCAGCTCTTTATTAAGTCTCTGTGTTGCCCCGGCTCTGTTAGTCCATGGCTGTGATGATCTTTCCACTGCCCTGGGTAGCATTAATACAAAGTAAAACTGTAATGCATGTGTGGAAACCTTTAGAAAGAGTTAGGTAAGATCAGCGTTGTCTGAGCTTTGAAGACTTGGGACCATTAAAACCAGTCTTCTCCTGTCCTGTTTCTGTGCTGGTGTTCTTTACTGTGCAGGTTTCCCTCATCTCCCCCTCAAATAAATGAAAGTGGTGTTAATTCTGAACACCTGTGGGATGCCTTAGGACTCTTTGTAGATGGTCGGCTTCAAAATACTCATCGTATCCAGAGCAGACAAGGTAGAGCTGTCTGTCTGTCTGCTCCTGGAGCATCCTACGGTGCTCCATCAGAGTCACAGGAGCAGACACCTGACTGTAGATGCTACAGATCAGAAATCCAGCAGCCTAAGTGGAGTGGTCTGTGGCTGTTGTTACTTGAGGAGATACTTTCTGCTGTTATTTTAATCATTAACTTTTTCTTCTTCCTTCTTGTTTCATAGAGTGTGCTTTGCTGCTTTGAAGTGGTTGTGCTGGCTGACGCGCTCATAAATAATCCAGCGTTCTACTTGGTAGTCATCAGCAGAACGAATACACAGAGAAGCAGCAGCAGTGCAGTTGTTAAGCATTTCTTCTATTGTTCTGCTACTCCTTTAAAACCTTCTGATCAGGAGACTACTTCTAGGTGCTGGCGTTCCAGTAGCTGCCAGTAGCCTGTCCAGTGTTAAAGCCTCACTCCTTTTTGGCACCCACAACATGCAAAGGCAGCGAGTTCCAGGGTTTTTTTGAGCTGTATGAAGAGCATGTTTGCTTTGTAAAGGGACTTGTAGCTTTGCTCTATATTTCTTCTGTGAGGAATAGGGAAATAAGGAATGAAAAGTACTTGCTGTTTTCTCGTGGGATTCCTGACCTCTTTGATATTGTCAGAGGTACAGAGTATCACAGTAATTAGGCTGGAAAAGACCTTAAGGATCATCCAGTCCAGCCTAAAACAAACCAAGTAACCTAACATCTGACATCTAAATCATGCCACTCAGCACTTCGTCCAGCCTAACCTTGAACATCTCCAACAACACCTTCCTTTTACCAACCCGTAGCATCCTGAACTCTTTTTAGCTTTTCTTACTGAAACTGCTCTGTCATTCTCAACATCATCGTCACACTTGTTACCTTGGTGGGGATTAGAGTTTCACTCCTGCTGCTGTTGCCTATTTGCTTGAAATCCTTCTGGAGCTTTTTGCGAGCTTCAGATGGGATTGTTTGAAATGAATACCTGCCATCAGCACACTTCATCATCCTTTATGATCTTCCCAAGCTGAGTTCCTGCGCTGGGGGAATCTGATGGTGGTTTCCGTCCTTGTAAAAACTGATGGTCCTTTCCTTATCAATTTTACTCAGTGCAGCAACATGCATAGCAGTGCAGTCCAAGAGTAGCAGGAGCAGGAAGGTAACTGAACAGTAGCTTAAAAAAAGATGTTGATGCTGTAGAGAGTTCATCTTTGTCCTGGTTTGAGTTAGAACAGACCTAATTCAGGTCAGTGATTTTACTTTTCCCACAACAGTGATTCTTTTCTCAGCTTCCTGGTGAGGACTGAAAAATCCTAGGCAGGCACCAAATGAAGACTTCATTTTAGGTAGTTTCAGTTCCATACTGCTGAAAACTTTGCAGAGGAGAGAACACAATAAATGAAACAGGTAACAAATTGCAGAGCTACAGAGATTGGAAGGGACCTTGAAAGATCATCCAGTCCTCCTGCAGCAACAGGATCCTCTAGATCCTGTAGCACAGGAACATGGTCAGGTGGATTTGGAGTGTTTCTGTAACCTTGCTGGGGAGTTTTCCCCACAGGCTTTATATGCATTAAAAAAACCCCCATTTTTATATCTATCTACAATTTTTACATATATTTTATATAGATAATGCACTTGGCTGTAAGAAAAATCTATGCTGTGAGGCTTAGGAAAATCCATTACAGATAAGCATACTGAATTAGATGAGTTCAGTTATGGTACCAGAGCTCTGTGTAACCTGTTTAAACTTCTTGGTGAGGAGCCAGCTGGTTCATTTCCACACTGTTGTGCTCCTATCTGCTAGAGATAGACCCCACACACCGGTTGTGTTAATGAAACAGCACATTGTGTAGTTTTTGCTTTGTATCTTGCTCTGCTCTGAGGCATTGGACTGGAGTTAAAGAAGCAGTAGGTACAATAGCAGGACTGAGGTTCAGTGGTTAAAAGACTAAGCAAGAAACAGAAGACTGAAGTGCTGTTTGATTGCGAAGGAGACTGGCAGAATCGGTCCTGTTAGGGGGCATTCATTATTTATTAGATCAGGAACTGGTTTTCCCCCAGTCTGTGCCGACGTAAGGTTCAGTCCAATAAATGCATTTGTGGTGAGCTGATCTGGGTGGGTGAGCAGAAGGGTAATGCTGTGGATTAAGCTGAGAATCTTTTCGTAGAATTCAGAAAGCTTCTGTTTCCTCTAGAAAACAAATAACTCATTTTTTTCGTGTGATTCAGAGGAAACAACACAAGAACTCTAAGATCCCTTCCAACCTGAACCGTTCTATGAATCTGTGAAGCTGGTGGTGCAGAAAAAGAACAGAGCTGATCCCAGCTGCTGATACATACCCATCTGTTGAAATTTCATCTGTAGAAGCAGAACGGTTACACAAAGGAGTGCCGGTGGAAGTTGTTTAATTTTGAGTTGGAACTTCTTGAGCAGAGCGTTCATTCTGTGTGATGGCAGTAGAATTCTTCCATAAACAGCAAAGACTCCTTACGCAGTGTGGAAGGGGCGGTTAAAGCCATTCCCAGCACTGTGTAGTGCAGCGCCAGAGTTAGCAGACTGGCTTTTCCTATTGCGTCTGGGCTCTGAAAAGGGTAAAAAAGCTTAATCTGGGCATTTTATCAGCCTCTTGATTTGACTTGTAATGTTTTGCTTGATTCTGGTGTGGAGAAAAGTGTGTTAAGGAGATGGAGGCAAGTAGAAAACAGCATTCAGCATTTCATAGCTCTGTCAGAGATGGATTGTGTCAGGCTAATATTTCTCTCTGATAATATAACTGAATTTCTTAGAAAAATGAAATAGTGGACCTAATCTGTGAAGGGTTTGACATTTTGTCGCCTTGGGAATTATTACCTGGGTTAGAAGTGACAGGGATTAATATAAGAATTGAGGTGTAGATGAGGTATTGGATAAAGGGATGCTGATGATGAATAAACTGAGTGTAAGCGGTGTGTAGACTCACCAGCTCCACCAGCAGAAACAGTCCTGGTTCACTGCTATTTTCTAGTAATTGAAGAGAAGGAACTGTGTCTTCGGATGAGATTCGTGGCAGTTATAAAGTTCAGAGGTATCACTTGTACTGAGGAGGACTCGGTAGTCCTGTGATAAGATTAAATAACTCTTTGACTACAGTAATAACAGTGAGATGAAATTTGATAGGAGGAAGTACAAACTCTCTGTACTTCAATATCATAATATCCTTGCAATGTCAAGCAGAGGTTCACTGACTGGAAGCAGATGATGGGGACTTAACCTCAAAACACTATTTTCAACAAAATCAAAGATCCAGAAGATGGGTAGGAGTTAGCAGCTGAGTCTGAAGCAAACAGATGCATGAAGAGCTGACAATACGGAGGTAAAGAAGAGGTTGGCTGAGGGTTAAGGATATTCCAGGTGTACAGAGAACTCTTCTGGAATAATTTTTGATCCTGTGAGGAGCTTGGGAGAGCGGGCTTGCGGGAGCTTATCTCCACCTGCCCTTGGTAGAGCGCTTCTAGCAGAATGCAGGTGTAATGAACAAATGCCTGCTGCCACCGTATGCAGTTGGTTTGGCTCAGCTATAGGAATGTCATGTTGGAATGTGCAGCACCTATCAAATGGGAATTCGCCTGCAATTCTTTCCACAGTTCATCGTAGAAGAACAGATATTTCTGCATGAGGAATACCGGAGGTTCAGAACCTCAACCCTGTGACTGACCTGTGTGTGCAGACTGCTCTCCTCTCCATCAAAGGTGGCTCTGCAGATGTATATAAGCAGTTTTGTGTCATATGGAGCTGCACAAAACTTGGTGGCTGTGATTTTAGGGATTCTAGGGAGTATTTAACAATTTCTCTCCTTTAAACCTGATCTTATGTGGGATCAAGAAGAGGTGCTTTTAAGCAGGAGGATTGAATTCTTTGTGCTTTTCAAACCTTTGCTGTGAACAGGGGAACTGCTGAAGGTTGTAGGGTCAGAGAAGGGTGGAGAGAAGACTGATAAAGGGCAAACTATATAATGGAAAGTGCAGGGCAAGGTAAGTACAGGCGTGCTGCAGGCTTCTCTGGAGTATAGTGGGTGAGCGCACACGTGTATGATCGATCCATGTTCTACTGAATGAGGTCAGGGAGCTGGAGTAAATACTCTACTCGTAATCAATAAGCGTGCAACATTCCAACACCATGGTCCCTATAATGAACAGTTAACGTTTTTGCTATCTAGGTTCCATAGAGGATACCAGGACATTTTCTTTCATCTTCCTTTTCCTGGCTGGAATTTGCATGCTGTTGGAGGATGATCATCACAGAGGCAATTGTTGGGCTGGGAGCTCCCTGTTTTATTTAAGTGGTTTGCAGGATAGAGCTGGGTACTTGCCATGTTTGCACTGCAGGCACACGAGTCCTTTTAAATATTAAAATTCTACATCTCAGTGGTGCCAACAGACATTTTGGAGACTCTAGTGTACAGCACACAAACCTACTTCTTATCTGTTGGCTGCTGGCGTGAAAAGGAAAGGAAAAGAAGTCAAAATGTTTTCATTTCATGTAGTAGGTGAATAAAAATACCCTTTCTCTTAAATATTGAATGGGAGAAAGATGGGTAATTAATGCTTGTTAGGTTGCTGAGTATTAGAGATCGGGTATCTGGGGATAAATTATGGTAACAAAAGGAAATTTGGGGGTTGTTTTGAGAATTTTTTTCCCCCCCTAAAAGCACTTGCAGCTGCCACTGGTTTCAGTGGAAGCCAGGTTAAATCACAGTTTAACTGCACTGGGCTTTTTCCCCCTCCTTTCATTTCTTTTGCCTTTGTTTGTGTGATTAGGACAGTTGATCAGGCTGATAGTGACTGAGAGGATAAGAGAAGAGAATGAATAGCCTTTAATGTGTCTGCTCCTAGTTCCTGGCAGAAACTCCTGTCTCCAAGTTGATGCTGCACATGGGTTTGCTGCTGTGTTTTGGCCTCTTTGGGCTTTTGTTTTGGGGTTTTTTTTGGGTGGAGAGTTTATTTCTTGCTGAGATAAGATTTTCTTACTGCTGTCATTAGACAGTCATATCTTATCAGTTTAGGCGTCCTGAGCTATGCTGCAGGTTCCAGATGCCGGAAAACCAAGAGGAAGGCAATGAGATACTTGGTTGGAGCTAATGTGTCAGACAGAAGAACAAACGGAGAGCTGGCTGAAGCTTAGCAAATCACTTCTTGTGAACTTGAGACTGTTATCTGCAGCTGGTTTAATGATTAACATATCAGGTGAGAAATTAGGGAATTTGAATTCCTTTAGGATATTAGCTTGGAAAACCAAAAAGATTACTGATCTAGCCTCCTTTGTTACAGAAGTTGAATAAAAATGTAGGCGAGTTGCATAGAAAATGAGCGTGTCTTGATTTCAGGTTGATAACATGCCTGGGTTGAGTCACACAAATTCACAGGGGAATTCATTTCGGTACAGGTAGAAGTCGACCTCAATTCTGAGGTGCAGCTGTATTATTTGTTCTAGTTGAGCACAGCCAGCGTTCCAGGGGAGGTGATTCCAAACCATGATTCACAGAGGTGCCATATCTGATGGAAGGCTGCCAGGGTTGTGGTGAATTACCCCATTTTCGCAGGAGCTATGTTGGTTCTGTTTGCCTGTCTCTTTTGAAAGCAGAATGTACAGGCACATTCCTCTGCTTTTTACAGGTTGTTCTGTTCCCATCATCTCTGGTCTCTTCACATTTTCACAAGGATGTCACTGGATGCATTTGAAGTGAAGCACTCGGGCTTAAACAAAACACTTCACTTGGCTCCCACGTGGAGCATACCAAGACCTTTTGCTGTCTAAATTCAGACTTTCCACCCCTGAGCCTGTTGTCTTTCCAAACTTACAGTCGGTTGCACTAGTAGCTGAGGCTGTTCTCATTCATGTATGATCTCCTATGATGCCTCACTTCTCCAGGCTGAGAGTTTTATTTTGAAATGAAAAATGAGGTATCTTCTATCTCTCTTGTTTTGTAGCTGCTTAGAATTTTATATAGGAAGGGGTATGAGGAGAGATCTGACTTTGAAACAAGAGTAGCCTCTTGTCAGCATAGAACATACAAAAGCATAGAAATCCATTTCATTCCAAGAAGCTCTTTCAATCTTAACTGATTCTGCCTGTGATCCAGAAGCAGGAGGTATTTTGAGATCCTGAAACAGGAAACTACATTGATGGAATTTAATAAAATAATATTATGATTCTTTAAAAGTAGTTCTGGTCCTTTTCTATGAAAGAAGCAAAAGAGTGTTTCTACTGACTGTGTAATTAAATTTTCTGCTGTAATCGATTCTGTGTGCGTATGAAGGTAAAACTGAGTGAAAGTACAGATTTCATCCCCTCACTGTCTCCTAAGAAGGGTAGCAAGTAGTGAAAGGAAAGCATAAAAGGGGTGACCATGAAGAGGAATGTGAGGTGTCATGGCAAAGCTGGTAGTGGCTTTTGTTTTGGGGTCCTGGCATCATTTATAGGAAACATCCCGGCATCATTTATAGATTAGGAGTCCCCAGCCTTTCTGTGCATTTGAGGCCATTTCTGTTAGCTTTGTGATCCCAAGTTTTGCTCTGTGTGTGCATTTGTTAAGTGTGAAATAAGCTCCAGACCTCCACAGCTGAAACACATCCAGTGAAGGCCATCAGCCCCCTCCACGAAGAAGTTTTTCCTCAAGGGCAACCTAAACAGCAGCTTGAGGCCGTTTCCTCTTGTCTTATTCCTTGTTACTTGTGAGAAGAGACCAACCCCCACCCTTCTTCAGGTAGCTGCAGACAGCGATACCATCTCTCCTCAGCCTTTTATTCTTCACACTAAGCAGCCCCCCAGCTCTCCTCCCTCAGCTGCTCCTCACAGAACTTGCCCTTCCTTTGTGCCATACTCAGGCCTGTATGGCCGTCTCTTCAGTGATGCTTGAGGTAATTTGTCCAAGCCCAGATGCAGCTTTTTTAGTGACATGGAAAGGGTTGGCATATGAACAGCTATATTGTTCACATGAGTGTGCTGGAGAGGGGGGATTTCCTCAAGAGTCCTTCATAAGACGCTGGACAATCAGGACAATTAGAGCTTTTCTTCCACCAGTGTTTCTGATTCTTTACTGCAGAAATTCATGTGGCTCTGAACAAGTGGGGTGTGTAAGGTGGTCTCTTGTTGAGCTTGATCTTGACATTGATACTTCACCACTCACACATGGAAATCCAGAAGGCTGGGGAAAGTAAGGAATCCTCTGAGGACAACCTCTGCTTGCCTGTTCTGATGATAGATTGACAATAGAGTGCTCAGAGTGCCATTCCTTTAAAGTTCTGCCAGCCCCGGAGGAGACTCAGAGGACCTTATCCCTCTCAATAACTACCTGAAAGGAGGTTGCAGACAGGTGGGGTTCAGGCTCTTCTCCCAGGCAACAAGTGCCAGGATGAGAGAGCAGGGTCTGGAGCTACCAGGTGAGGGTTAGGCTGGATGTTAGGAAGCCCTTCCTCATGGAAAGGGGATCAGAGCCTGGAATAGACTGCCCAGGGCAGTGGTGGAGTCCCTGTGTCTGAAAGTCTTAAGAAAAGATTGGACATAGCACTTAGTGCCTTGGTCTTGTTTATTGTGGTGATCTTAGGGGCTGGGCTGGGCTGGATGATCTCGGAGGTCTTTTCCAGCTTCAATGGTTCTGTGATTTCTAAAGGGGACTGTGAAGCAAGAAATTCAGATCCATATCCCCTGTGGAATAAACCATTGGGGGAAAACCATTCCCCTGGACAAATACCTTTGAGTTTTCAGTGCTGTCTCTTGCGTTTGACCCTTCACTTGCATTTCAGTTTAGTTATTTTAGTGGCCTTGAATAGAAATCTCTGAAGTCAAACCTAGGCATTGGATCTTGCGTGTGCAGCACTTGGTCGCTGTGATGATGCCTTTTGGTTACTCATGCCTTCGGAAAGTATATTGGGAATGATTAACAACTTGAAGGCAGTTAATTCTTTTGTTATCTTTCAGTTTTCTTCTCTTGCCAGAAGGAGTTGGATAACTCACTGTAACTAAAAAAAATTGTCTAGTTTGTTTTTGTTTCTGGTCTTCTCTTTTCCTCATCCAAATTCTAAATTGCAGCCTTTACTTTTAGTGAATTGCTGAGAAGAACAAGCGCCTGACATGGAATCCTGCTTTAAAATGTCTCTGTAGTTTATAAACTCACATTTTGTTTTGTGTTCTTTTTTTTTCCCCCCACCCTCTCCCTCCCTCCCTCCCTCCCCCTTCTGTTTTGCAGCCATAGACCTTTTGTATGGGGGTATATACTGCTTTATGTGTCAAGATTACATATACGACAAAGACATGGAACAAATTGCCAAAGAAGAACAACGAAAAGCTTGGAAATTACAAGGTTTGGTTTTCCTGCCTGAATTTCTTGTTTCTGTTACCGTACCTGTCCCTCCCGTTTGTCAATGGCAAAAAAAAAAACAGGGGAAGAGAGAGCTCGTTAGAGGAGATAGTAGAGTAGGTATTGGAGAGAGAGATAGAGAGATGTGTAGCCAGTACTTTCACAAGTCAGACTGTTAGCTTAACGTGTGCGCCACGCCTAATTATAGCAAAACAATTTTATCTTAAATGCAAAAGCTATATAAAAAAAAACCCCAACATTAATCCTGCAGAACCTGCGTGATATCAGAGTCAGGTGTGTATTAGGTAGAGAGTGTAACAGTCTGCTCCTAATAGGCTTATTTACGTGCTGTAGGCGATAAAGCTGTTCCCCTCCCGTGAAATGCCACCCTTGTGTGTGATTTTCTTTATTTTTTTTGTTTCTTTTTTTCTCTCTCTTTTATTTTTTTTTCCTGAGTAGAACGTGCCAGCTTGCTTACACACCTGTGCTTTTGTGGTACACGCACAGTATCTATGTAGAAATATTGACACACAAATATATGTACACACATTTGTTTTATTCAGTTTGCTTTCCCTAATTTTTTCTTTTTTAGCCTTCACCCCAACAGTGGTTTCTCACTACCAGTGTACAATGACAGGTAAGAGGCGTGGGCTGGCGACGCACTTCACTAACAAGCGTCCCTTTGCTGATGATCCTGCCATTCTAGACATGAATCACAGTTAAGAATGCCAGATATATCGTGCAAATTGTTTTCCTCTTGTTTGGCTATGTTCCCTTGATTGCATAATTACAGCAGACTTGATGTCATATGCCCTTTCCTTGATAGATCTACCCCAAACCAAACCTTTTCTCCTTTTTTTTTCTTTTTTTGAACGATTTTTTTTGGGGGAAGGAAGTAGCATTTCTCTCAAACAGAGTTGTTTTGCAGCATCACTTTGAAAAGCTTGGCATCTGCCATGTGCAGTGGCCTCTAGGGGGTACGTTTTCTTAAAGTGGGGAAAATCTGTATTTGGAGACAGATGACTTCTGTCGAGTAATGACTCTTCCTGAATCCATGGCATCCTGTTTCAATGTGACAGCCTTAGTCAGGGCTGATATGACTTCAAACCATTCTTAACCTCGTTTCCTATTTTAAAAATAGCAGCTAACATGGTATTAACGAGAGCTTTTCTGATGGCGTATCAAAAGAGTAGCTGCTTCCACTTGGTTCCTACTACAGTTC
Organism: Upupa epops; assembly: GCA_013397515.1. Taxonomy (NCBI): domain Eukaryota; kingdom Metazoa; phylum Chordata; class Aves; order Bucerotiformes; family Upupidae; genus Upupa; species Upupa epops. The sequence goes on along the minus strand of VZRI01010952.1, from coordinate 409,944 downwards.
GTGTCCTGCTTTCTGCTTGGGCAGAGGAAAGGAGGGTAGTGGGACTGCCAACGTGTCCTACAACAAGAAAACCCAAGTTAAAACGCCTTTGCACAAAGCACTGGTCTTCATAGCCAGACAAAATGAAAGTTTGCAAAGCTTTCACTTAGACTGTGCAACTCCCCTGAAAACTTCAAACCCTGCTCAACTGAACTGTAGGCACCAGATTCATCAGCTGCAGCATAACACCTCTTCATGGTGCTGTACAGGAGGAAGCCCCTCCCCGTTCCTTTGGAATATGGAAATTCAAAGAGCAATTCCTTTACATTGTCCTTAGCGAATGATGTATTTGTGCCTTCTGGGCTGAGGTGCCGTTTGTCCTCCAGCGACTGCTGTAACTTCTGTTTGAGGGTAATTACAGCTACAAGATTGTTCCTCTTATCCTCTTGGACGGCAGATTTGTGTGATGAAGGGAAGAATCACTGAGCAGAACTGCCAGGCAGCACACCACCTCGGCGCTGGTTCACTGGCTAATGAACGGCACGTGAGATAGATCAGTAAAGCAGTGGCTGTTGATATGAATATGCACACGGTGCCTGCTGTCCCTGGAGAGTAAATCAATGTAGTGATCAATGAAGATAGAAAACAAATAGGCAAGATACTTTAAGACACTGTAAATTACTGCAGTTACACAGTCTAGACATTTTTTCCTTAGAAGTCGTGGTGCAGAACCTTTGGGTTTCTGGCTTTTCATCATGAAACCATTTGTGTTTCCCTGCAAAATTATTTAAAGAGAGAGAAAGGGAGATCTGTGGCAGAAATATTGGACAATCGGCTTTTTTTCCTTCTCCATTGCTTCACCCATCCTCTCCTTCCCGTAGTGATTGCAAAGAGACAAGAAAAACTCCTTACAAAATGAACAGCAGGATGGGTACAGACCCCAAACGTCTTCTCTTGGGGTTTATATTTCAATCAGAGTTAGTTTGTCTCAGGTTGTGTTGCCAGTTTAAAGAAGTTGAGAAGTGAATCCAGTCTGCAAGAGCAGACATTGGCTTAAAAATGGAAGCATCAACCCTCCATATGTCCCAAATTCTGCCCACAGTTGTTGCCACAGTTGTTAGGATGTGCTCTGAGAGATGCTCACATACTAACATGATGCCTGGAGAGAAAACTTTAAGAAAAAACCCAAATATTCATAGATTCCTAGAATGGAAGGGACCTTAAAGATCATCTGGTTCCAACCCCCCTGCCATGAGCAGGGACACCCCCCACCAGACCAGGTTGCTCAAGGCCCCATCCAATCTGGCCTTGAACACTTCCAGGGAGGGGGCAACCACAGCCTCCCTGGGCAACCTGGTCCAGTGTCTCGGCACCCTCAGCATGAAGAAAATATCATGAGATTCATTTCATACTCCTGTAATAGTAACTTGCAGTTTGGTGAGTGCCCGTGCGCAGCTGTCGTTCAGGGTTATGAAATTTAACTCTGAACAAGGTGCAACTCTACCAGTTATTTTTTCTCCTTGATATTGAATCTTTAATAACGAGTGAGGTGAAAATACAAGGAGCCCTTCATTCTTACGGAAGGGGATAAAAGAAGGCTTTGCTGAAGAACAATACATCTATATATACAGATGTTTGAAGAACATACATCTGTATGTCACTGACAAGGTCTCGGGAATAAAAACCAGACCATTTAGTGTATTTAACCTAATGAAATTAATTCCTGGGTGGAGATTTCATCTGCTGATTCGAATCTCTGGCTATTTTATAGCATCATTTAAGAAAATGATGAGTTTTCACTGCCATAACGCTGCTTCCCTTGAATCTTAAACAGTAACCTGTGCATGTTCTGCCAATCTTTTGTTTGAGGTAGTTTGTACTGGGAGTTTTTGGCATGCTTGTGGGTATTAGGAAACCTTCTTCCTTCTTTGTGGGATTGGTATTTTGAAACTTGCAGATACCAAACCATTAATAAATGGTTAATGGTTCTGTCTTCTTCCCCCCTTCCCACCAAATTTTCAAGAGTAGTAAACCCTCGATATTCTTGTTGAAATTACATAGCCAGAGGAGAGCACTCAAAGTTCTCTCTGGTTTAATTCTAATGAAAGGCTTCCGTAAGAAAGTTTTCTGTCCATTTTACTCTGTTGTGGCATTAACCTTCCATGGTTTTCTGTTCCTTTTCATTTCTTTTTCATGGACCATCACTTAATTCACCCAGAATCCTGCAAAGTACTCCAGCCTGTCATGTTTAACTTCATTTGAGGAGTTGTTCTTTGTGAAATGCTTTGGTCCTCATCCTCTGGAAGCTATATAATTTATATATGGATATATATAAATATATATGAATAATCCTGCTGACATCTCGCTGCATGCCTGAAGTTGAGCACACATGAATGTTGTTATATCTGGTTTAAACCAGCGTTTAAACATACCCAACCGTTAGGGTTTTGTTTTAATTACAAGACTTCATCCCGTTGTCAGATGATGCTAACTGTGTTTGGCCATGTTTAAATTACAGTGAACCCAAATGCAGTTCTAGTTGACAGCTGGCCAGTCCAGTAGCTGGTACTAACAAAGAGTTGGAAATTATTTTGAGCCTTTTTTTTCCTCTTTCTATAAAATTTCTGAGAGGGGAGCCTTACAGAAAGGGTCGCTGAAGCCATCCAGTACAAAACCTGTTGCAAGGCAGTGTCGTGTCATATGTGAACTGTCCGTATGCGCATCTCTACTGTTGCTTTCTCCCTTGGCCTCTACGTACCATGTAGAGCGTTTGAAGCATCACAGCTCTCTGAGTTCATCAGTCTGTTCCACAGTAATTAGTTTCCTTTTCTGTGTTCCTGGGTGATGGAGCTTGATGCTGAACCATGGCTAGAGGAAAGGGACTCTGTGATTCTGGTATTCTTCCCTAATGCTTCTTGCATAATCTGTTCGGTGCAGCCGTGTAAATAAGGAGTTTCTAGTCCTCGAGAATCTGAAAATGAGACCTTTTTATTACTAGAACCTGGAGGGTCAGTAGTAACTATGAATTGAATGGCTTTGGGTGGGTAGCTTCTGACAAGCGTAGCTATTTCTGCAAATGAAGATCAAAGAGCTATTAAAATTTAATGTACATTATGCAGAATGTGTGAGCCTCTAGCGATAGCGTCTCCTCTCCTCCTTTTCATATGTATGGTTTATAATTTATTTTCTCTAGCACAGCACCGTTTCTGCTCCATGTGTTCTGTGAAAAATAACTCTTAATTGACTTTAATCCTCAGTTTTAGAATAGATCGCTTGTCATCTTTCTTCTTCATTTTGTAATGCCGAGATGCTTTTGTGACTCACCATAACTGACCCCGCATCGTAATTTCTCTGTGCTACACACAATGCTGCGGCAGTACTTAGCTGGTCAGCACACGAGCCCTCACTGTTGTGTTTTTCTTGTATCATCACATTTACACCCGACACAGCTCTGTGCTTGCTTCAGATTGATTCTCTGGACAACTTACCTGACTCATTTCTATTGTGCTTTCCTTTGAACAAAAGAAACGTATTGGAAGTAGTGTGTTGGTGTTCCGAGGGAATAATGACAGATTTTAGCTGCAGCTTGTGAGAAAGGGTAGTTAAGTACTTGGGAGAGTCCTGCTTAGTTGCTGGGGGGAGGTTAACATTCAAACCTACTACTAATTGCATTTTTAGGTGTTATTAGATATGTCAGTAAATTGAATCTCAAGCATTAGAACTTGCTAATACCCAGTGCTACAGCAGTGGTTGTAAGGAGAGATGATTATCCATAATGATATATCCTAGGACACGTAGTAACTGTGTAGTCTCAATGCTGCTGTTCATCTGTAAAGATTAAACCTGTGTCTGTCCATTAAGTTGGGTCAATTTATTAAATAACTTGGCAAAGTCAAGTGATGAGGTTTATTGGTTCTTCTCTACCTACTCCTGAAGTCATACAGTGACTCTATCATTTGACCTTCTCTGAGTGGAGAGAAATGCATTTTGGAGTAATTCTTTATAACTGAATCGAGGATTATAACCCAATAATGGGGATTGAAATACTTTTCTATATTTCTTTTAATTCTTCATTGTTGGAGATAACCTTTCTGAACAATATTGGGGGTTAAAAAGGAGTTGGTCTCTTGTAGTTGTACGTAGATTGAATCTAACTTAATGGACAGCGTGTTGAAAGTTGTTCTTTGAGCAGAGTTTTGAATCCTTTTACTAAACAACTTCCTGAAACTTTCTTTTCGTCTGCTTAGGCATTGGAGAGAAGTATTCAACATGGGAGCCAACCAAACGAGAGTTAGAATTGCTACGACACAACCCCAAGCGGAGAAAAATAACCACAAACTGCACCATAGGTGAGTTCTGGAAACCCTTTCTGACGCCGCTTCTCAGCCAGTAGTGTGTTCAACGTTCTGGGTTGTTGTTTCATAAATATTTGTACCCTGTGGTAATTGTAGTGGATTTCCTTAACTGTTTGGATAACAAAACACAAGAGGCTGTTACACTATCACCTTCTCACTGTATGAGGAGGATATTTGCTCTGTCACTTGAGGTACTGATGATGATTCATCTGTGTAACAGCTTTAGAAAACAGAACTTCTTTCTTTTTATCCAAAAAATAGACCTTCAGAGTGTTTACCAGCTGTGTGAAGGGAAATCCTGTAGTTGAGTTACGAACGAAAGTATCCTGTTGGTAATGGGCTTTTAGCTGACACAGTAAGCACAGTGATGTCTTTCTGCTTTGTGTTCAGAACTGGGGTCTCTTGAATTTCACATTGACTCTGAATGCCTAGAATTTGTCTGCCAGCGTGTGTCCGGTAAACAGCTTTGAAATGCAATTCAAATGTTCAATGCTTCGTGTTCACTAACCCGCAGCAAAGAACTCTGTGAAATCGGGGTGCATCTCCTTCCAGCTGGGGAGGTTTTGGGTAAGGGTGGTGAACTGCGCTTTCCAATTTGCTCCTGCTGTCTTTAGGTTGGTGGAGTAGGGGGTCAAAGCCAGCTTCCTGCCAAACTGGAGTGAAGACTTTTTTCCTATCCTATTAAATGCACAGTAATGTTTTAGGTGAAGGTACAAGGTTGGAGATGGGTAGCTCTAGACACTGGAAGTAGGAAACATGAACAAGTGTTTTCCCGATGTTTAAGCTACTTACTGTTCTGAGGACGTGTTACGCTTTCATCAGCACCTCTGCTTTTGTCAAAACACACTCAACGGTAATGCTCAGACTTCCTACGGTCATGTTTCTAATGCAGCACATCACATGCTGTATAATCCAAACCCACTGTATATTCATTTGGAAAGAAGGACTGAAAAGCACAGAACCGGTTGCAGTAGGTTGAAAATGCTTATAGAAGGGGAATTCTGAAGGAGGGAGACCTGTGCAATTGTAACACTGAAACAGGGAAACTGGGGAAACATCTGGCCTTTGGAAGCCTAAAGCAGCCTGGGGAAAAGATAACCAGGCAGAGATTGCTTCCATCATCTCCCCACTAAGGTTCTTTCATCTCCCCACTGTGTTCTGTGAAACTCCAGTACATTGTGTAAAGACTGTTCCAAATGACACTAAGATAATAGAACTGCACAGGGCAAAATAAAGGACAGAATGTTGAAGGTGAACGTGACCTTTCTGAAGAAGCACAGCACATTCTGTGTTTCGCTTTGCAATCCAAAGGAATGCTCTGCCTGCTCTCCCAGGATTGTACGTTTTTTCAGCCTGTTTAAAAAAGACGTGTCTGGTTGCATGAAATCTCATACAACGCTGCATGGGCGGGGAGTGCTCACGAAACACAGGGGATGAGGGAAATGACTGATCTCTTTACTTCTGCAGGCATGCTTTTAATAATTTCTCCTACTGAGCCCTGGAGCTGTCTGTGAGCTGAGATTTAGAAAGCGGGGGGGGCTGAATCAAAGCACCCAGGAGACATAATGCAGTTTTGGGCTACAGTTAAAAGCAAAAGACCAGCTTTCTTTCACAAAAATACATTGGGGGTTTAGCTGAAGGAAGAAAAGACCTGCCATTGTCCTTGAGTCTTTTCTCTCCATCTAACCTGCTGCTAAATATACATCTGCTTCAGAGTCTTTCTTTTCGTTTTCCTCACGTTTTCTTGGCTGCAGCTTCAGATCAGTGAAGAGCCTGTACACAGACCGAAATGCTGCAGTTATCTGTACATTCCCTTTTCTCTCTTTCTAATACTCAATTCTTCTGACATAAACTTTTTATCACTCCCGTAGCAGGCATCAGTGAGCCCAGTTTATCTTCTGAGGTAGGTAAATGACTTGGAGTATAGGCACGATGTCCAGTTCTGTTTGTTCTGAAAATGAAGACAGTGTTGATAACCATCTATAGCAAGGATTGCACATCTGTTGATCTCTTCTGTTTACAAAAGAATCTGTTAAAGCATGACCAGCTGGCTTTTATCTATAAAATAGTGTCTGCAAAGCTGTTTTAAGATGAAGGCCAGGGGTGTTTGCTCCTTGCTGTCTTGCCTCTGGACATATGCTGGTATCAGCATGTTTAACTGCTCTGTGGTGACCCTCTGGAATGATTATTGTGCCAAGGCCCACTTCAGCATCTGTGTCAGATGAGTGGATCAGTATTCTAACTGGGGTAGGTGGGACAGTGCTCTGAACCCTGGACAGGCAGTGGCCTGGAAAGGATGAAGTCACCGTGTTACGTGAAGGGCTTGCATATGATTTTGAGCCCTAAGAATAAAACACACTGAACTTGAAATTATCATCTGCTTGTATCCCACTTAGGTGGTGAAATGAGTTCTGCTGTGGTTTCCTGTTATCTCCATTATTGACGTGATACTCACTTAGCCAAATGCTTTCCCCTGTGGCAGAACCTTTGTACCTAAAGGGATTCTCTTCGTCCAGATTGGTAGCAACCTCGTATTGTTTCTGAAACAGCTGGATGTGTCTGCTAATTTTTGAGCTGTTTAATGCAGCTGCGGGATCCTTTGTCTTCCATTGGCACCATAAATGAACTGCAGAATGCTCAGCCATGAAATGAATATGTTGTAACGGAGGCTTGAACTCATAGCTCATGAGAGGAGGAGATCGCACACTGATCTAGCTTTTTGACTTGATAAAGGGTGTTTCTACGTCTGTGATGATGTGAAACATTTGAAGAAGGAGCACCTTGTTCACAGCCTCATAAAAAAACCAAAACAAACCCCAAAACCCAAAAAGTCAAGGGAAAAAATAATCTTAAAATCCCTATAAATTTTGCTTGGTTCTCTTTTACAGTAGTGTGTGTGTGTATCCATCTCGCAAATATTTTTGGAGCTAGTAAGAGGCTAGGTAACTTGGCTTGAATTGCTAATTTGCCATCGAGCAAATTGCTCTTTAAATGAGAACTCGGGTTGGGCACTGCTGCAGGCTATAGAAATTGTGCAGATTCCTGCCTCTTTAGGGTATAAAGAAGGGGCCAGCTCCAGTGTTGCACATAAGCATCTCCACAACATGACTTGGAGCACTCTGCTAACCAAGTGGAAGCATCGAACTATCTACGTGTGAGAAGCTGTGATGAAATCTCCTCGCACAGTGTGGGTTTGATGTGGGGCATTTCATGTTCTGATGACCTAGCAGACTTGAAACGTTGACAGGTTTCCCTATTTCAAGACATCCGAGATGAGTGGATGGTTTAAAGCATAAACATTCGCTCCCTAGCAGTGCTATCCCTTCCCACCCAGGCAGTTCTATGCTATGAATGGCAGCTCAAGGCATTCCCAGACCTTGCTGTGCCCCAGCTGCTGTAGTGTGGTGCCCTTTTTATTGTGCTGGCACTGTTGTTTTCAGGTGAACTAGGTCAGCCTGAAGAGATGTGAAGGGATAGCATATCATGGGGAAGGCAGGGGATGAGTGGAAAGTAGGAATTCCATTAAGTTATTGTATGCTTTCCTCAGCAGCACTACTGAGTCATGGCCTGAACTGCTCGATTCAGAGTATTTCCCTTCATAGACATGCTCATCTCAATTGTGAGTTGAAGCTGGTCTTAAAAGCAGCCTGTAATAAACATTAAAACCCTTACATGGAGGACTTAGCAGTTATTAAATTAGATTCTTAGAGGAAAATCTACTTTTTTCAATTAACTCTTGTCTGTGAAGAGGTTGCCTACAATGAGCGACCAATCTCCAAGTTCAAAGCAGGTTTTCTATTATGAGGCTGGGCGAGAGGCAGCAGAGCTACAGTGTCTGTTGGGAACTATTTTCCAAGTCTCGCCTTGCCCTGCTATCATTAATACCCCCAGCAGATCAGTTCTCTAGAGAACACCATGCATTAGCTGGGGATCAGCTGGTCTCCGATTACCATATGAAGTGACTTTGTGGCTGGAGATGAGGATGTTAACAATAGGAAGAATTAGACTCCCAAGACACCCGGGTAATTAGCAGAAGCCACCTGGGATTCCCATTTGCGGTGGTGCAAAAAGACAGGGATAGAGCAGAGGCTTTTCCAGAGAGGTTGATGAGGTGGTGGCAGGGGGGAGAGCTGGCAAAACCCAGCAGCTCCCTGGTAGTAGCAGGTGGGTTCTTTGCAGCTGTGCGATGCGAAGCAGCGTGACTGACGAAGACCAGCATGAGTGGAATAAATATTGCAGCAGAGCTCCTGTGGAAAGGTGGCAAGGGAAGAGGAACAGTGGCCTGGAAATTATTGCTGGTTTTCTAGACAAGCTACCAGGAGCACTCCTGTAGCAGCAGCGGTTACTTGAAGGTGTTGAAGACTGTCGGAACTGGAAGTCGTTTTGTGGCTGCACCAGCTTTCTGCTGGACACTGTTCCTTTAGGTAGCACAACTGGAAAACTGGACTGGAAGGTTCGGCTGATACAGCACCCTATTCTGAGCTGTAATGTTAATTTAGATGCCCCTGGTTGATAAATGTTCCAGGAATACTTTTCTGTGATTCTGTGAACCTCAGAGTTCCTGTTTCTCAGTCTTTATACACAGTCCCCCTACCCAGGAGTTACAGTACACCGTATATCCTATAAAATGTTTGCCTGCCTTTTGCTTGATGCTCGAAGAATAGTTGGAACCTGCAGGGTCTATTTTCAAGCTTGTAAAGATCAATGAAAGAAGGATACTGATTCTGTTTGTAAAGAAACTTGTTTTCCCTCAAGGGCTGAGTCCTACTTTCAAGCTGAAGGATAAACCAGTTAACCTCTTTTTTCCAGAGAGAATCAGGCAATAGGAGTGAGATAGCTTGGGAAATTAAATTCAAGGAAATCACCGCTGCTTTGGGCTCTTTTAAGGTCTGCTGGTGTTCTTCGTTGTGGATTACTGAAGAAACCACCAGACCTAGCTCCTGTAGATAGGGAGTATTCTTGGCACCTTTGAAAAATATGGTAAGTTGTGTGGTCAGCAGGAGAATCGAAGCACCCTTGGACTCAGCCCTTGGGAGGCCCCATCTTGAATACTGTGTTTAGTTCTGGGCCCCTCATGATAGGAAAGACATGGAGATGCTGGAATGGCTCCAGAGCAGAGCTACCAAACTTGTGAGAGGTGTAGAGAACCAGTCGTCTGAGGAGAGGCTGAGGGAGCTGGGCAGGGTTAGTTTGGAGAAGAGGAAGCTGGGG